>VXBA01002409.1:29980-183085 GCA_013399895.1 Serilophus lunatus | reverse complement strand
CCCCCCCCCAAATGCCTCCACAAGTCAGGAGTCACAGGGGGCCACCCCCTCCCTCAGCCCCAGAGGCTTTTTCAGCTGCTGTGGACAAACAAGGTCTAGAGAGAGCAGGTGGTTCCTTCAGAGCCATTTCCATTCAGCGCAGCAGACACTGATTCAGTGTGAAGGGAGGCCGAGGAGGCAGTTTGGATCCAACCTGGAGGGAAGGCAATTGGCTCAGCCACCTGGCACACTGGGAACAGGAGCAGGCTCGGGCTGGCAGCCAAAGCCAGCACACGAGAGGGGCTTTGCTTGGGATTTTATTGACAAGTGGAGACAGAGAGGCTGACACAGGTACACGACCCACAGCCAGAGACAGCAGCACTTTGCAGACATTCTGGGCTGCTCAGCACTTCATCTGCATCACTCCCTGTGCTCCAGGCACAGAAGCCATTCCTGCACCTGGGCTGGAGCTGCACAGTCTCTGCATTGCTCCAAAAAAAAACTCTCACTTGGGTTCGAATCACTTCCATCCAGCTGCTGGTTGGAAACACAGCAGTTCTGTGCCACCAGTGTCCCCTGTTCCCGTGGCCAGGAGCACCTCTGGCCCCGAACCATCCAAATGAGAAAAGCAGCCCCAAGGCAGGACAGTCCTGGAGAGCTCCTGAAGCATCTTCCAGGACTGCAGATGCATAAAAATGGGGTACAACGACCTCAGGAACCAGGTGCATGTTTTGATAAAAGCATATTGCTCAACTGAAATGGATCCAAAACTCTCCAAGCACTTTACATTTCCAAATGCAGCTTCCCAGCCCTGCCTCCCCGAACTGCCTGTTCCTGAAGGAGATCAGCTATCAGCTATCAATTGCAGTAGCAAGCATCTAATTTGACTTTGGCAGCAAGATGACAGTGTCTTGAATGCTAAATTACATCTGCAAAAAGGTCAAACCCCATGGATACCTGAGCATTTACATAATTCAAACAGCTCATCATCAGTTGCCTCCTTTTTTTTATTATTTTTTTTTAAAGCTACTCCAAGGCAATGAATTTGACATGACTTTCGGGAAAGTGACTTTTAGTGGGTAATGTTCTTGGGTTTGACCTTGTTTCTACAGTGTTAATTACTGTCATTATCTACCGCTTGCATCTTCAGAAAGAAAAAAAGGCAATTAGTTGTAGGAATGAGCCCTCCCCTACAATCATGGTAATAAACCCGAAACCCCTGCCCTGGCATGAACAGTGCTCTGTAGCCTCCCATCATCTCCAGACCCTCCTCCCTTCATAAAACCACCCAGAGCTGTTCACTAGACTGGAGACAGAGTCATTTCTCAGCAACGCCACTGATTTCCTGGGCAACTTCTAAAAATTGTAATGCAGAAAACGCCCAGGGTGATGAAAAATGGATCCCTGTCCCCTGGTCACCGCAAGGGGCAGAGTCAGGGCTTTCAGGTCCCATTCCCACCGGATTTTCTGGATAACAAAAACCAGCGACTGTCCCTCTCAGTGCCTCAGTTTCCTCCCTTCTCCCCAGGAAGCTGCAGCAGCACAGCCCAAATTCTTTGGGGGCACCTCACTGCTGGGAACCTACTCAAGCTTTCCTCAGGGCTTGTATTTTGCAGATGAATTACAGCTTTGTAATTAATCTTTTTTTTTTTTTTTATATAACTCTGTATGTTAATCACCATGATTATTTCTGGTAATTCCATTTTAGAAATACTCCTGAAAGTGTGGAGCACTGGCTGCACTATCTGAAATGAAATCTCTGCTCAGGAAAGACAATGAGAGAGCAGAGAGTGCAGGGCAGAGGCTTTGGAACTGAGGTGGAACCTGGTTCTTCATTGGACTCAGAGTCACAGGATCACTGAGCTTGGAAAAGCTCTCCAGGAACATCGAGTCCACCTTGTCCCCAGAGCACTGAGGGACATCCTTGGGCACCTCCAGGGCTGGGCAATCCAACCCTCCCTGGGCAGCCCCTTTCCAATGTTTTAACAACCCTTTCCAGGCACAAATTCCTCCTGATGTCCAACCTGAGCCTCCCCTGGCCCAGCCTGAGGCCATTCCCTCTCCTCCCATCCCTTGATCCCTGGGAGCAGAGCCCGACCCCCCCCGGCTCCCCCCTCCTGGCAGGGATTGCAGAGAATTCCAGGGGCCCCCTGAGCCTCCTTTGCTCCAGGATGAGCCCCCCCAGCTCCCTCAGCCTTTCCTGGTGCTCCAGCCCCTCCCCAGCTCCGTTCCCTTCCCTGGACACACTCCAGCCCCTCCATGTCCCAGAACTGGACACGGCCCTCGAGGGTCCCCAGCAGTGCCAGCACAGGGGACAACCCCTGCCCTGCTCCTGCTGCCACACCAGTGCTGATCCTCCTCCTGCCCATCACTCAGAGCTCTTTTCCTGCTTCCTCCCAAGGCACAAATCGCTCACTAAGACTCTTCCCTCCCCCTTCATGTCTTTGGCAAAAAAAAAAGTTTGCTCTGAGAGTCCATTCATGGCTTGCTCTGGAAGGGAAGTTAAGATACACACACCCCCTTAATTCCAAACACCCTGAACACCATCATCCAAACCCAGCACCCAGCTGCTCCCCCCTGCTCCAGCATCACTGCTGCCACACTGCACAGCTCTTGTCCCACTGCCACCCCCCCAGTTCCACTGCTCCCTTAACTGGGACCACGCACCAGCTTGTTGCTCTCCTCCCTACCCGTTTCTCCACTTGAATTCTTCCTCTCTCCCTCTGAATTTCAATTTTTTTTTTCTTGTTTGAGACCTGAAAACACTATGGAAAGACATGTTTAGGGTTAATAAGTATCTCTATCAATAGAATATTCAATCAGTATGAATAACCATCAGATCTCTCCCCACCCTTCTGACTGATGATAGCTAAATTACTTCTAAATATAGCCTTAAAATCTGCATTAATCCTGTCTGCTCAAACACGTTGGGTTTATTGACAGCATGAAGATATAAGCCAAGCACCTGCATGGAACACGAGCCTGTAAAATAGGAAATAAGAGCAATCCAGATGAAATGCATCTTCCATTAACCTTGGCTTTTTGTTTTCACTTCTCAGAAAGCTCAGATTGCCACCAAATAATCATTTCATTGTGGACAGCTCTGGACTTCAGCCCTACTGGAGAACTGCACAAGAGAACCACTTCCACTCAGATTATATCACTGTGCAGCTTGGAGAAACATAACCAGGGGGAGAACTTCCTCTTGCAATACCAAGAGGTCACAAGGAACAGTAATTTGATAGACTGGCAGTGTCTGTGTCCCATTAAAAGCTCTGCTGGTAGTTCCAGTGTATCCAAACACCAGAGCCATCACAAGCAATTCACATCCCAGCAGAAAACAATCCTACTTAAAGGCTCTGAGATCATCTTGGAGAGTGAGAAGGTAAAGGAAATCCATTTTTAATGACCACATCTGTCTGTGTTTGTTTTCACCCAAAGAAAGCAGCACCTGGATGAAGCCACAGTGTTTTCATGTTTGTATAGTGAAAAATCCTGGAATGGTTTGGGTTGGAAGGAACCTTAAAACTCATCCAATTCCACCCTCTGCCATGAGCAGGGACACGTTCCACTGTCCCAGGTGGCTCCAACCTGGCCTTGGGCACTTCCAGGGATGGGGCAGCCACAGCTTCTCTGGGCACAGCTACAGTAATTCCTTCTCTCCGTGGCTCACAGAGCAGCAAAACCCAAGGAATTTTGTTTCAGAGCAAGCCTTCCAGCTGGAGAACTGCAGGAGCAGGTGAGTCTGGAGCCCTCAAGTCCCAACCTCAGCACCATTCAGCTGATACAAACCCACACTAATCCCAGGGACACACATCTGGAGTCAGCCCTCTTCTGCTCTGGTGTAAATTACAAATAACTCCATTAACTCCCGGTGTTACATCAAAGGCAGAGGTAAATGAGGCCCTGCTCATGTTCCCTCTGAGAGCAGCCTGTCCATCACAGGTTGGGTTAATGCACTTTGCTGCAGGTCTGGGCTCTTCGCCATCAGGAGTAATTGGATTGCAAGAAAGGCAGAGATCTGGTTCCAAATGACATTTTTATCAATAGCTGTCTGTTTACAGGTGTCTGTCATAACCTTCAAATACACTTAAAGAACTCATTCATCCAAGCATTGAACATATGCTGGGAAGAAGATTCATCACACAAATGCACAAACACTGCTCAAGTTTGTGCCTTCTGACAAAATGTTAATAAAAGAACCTTTCCTTGGCTGGAAAGGCCCTGGAATTCCTTGCCCAGAGTGGCAGTGTGGGTTGCATGGCCAAGGTTACACAATAGACTAAGTCAGGCTGATGAAACAAATATTTATCCCCAAAATAGTTAGTTGTTTCTTCACAAAACTGTGTATTTTAGTTCTGTGCTGCTTCTGCCCTGTGAACATCACAGCTCAGTTCCACCACATCCTCACTGCAACTTAAGGCTGAAGAATGACCTCTAATAAATATAAAACTTCAGTGTTTCATCTCTTCTGGATTCTGATATGCCAAGACAAACCTATCAAAATGCAGAATCAAATCTTTTCACCTCTTCTGAACTAGACAGATTTAAACCTTCTGGTCCCCAGCCTGTTTAAGGATGTAGGGAACCCAGATCACTGCAAGTGGGCTGCTACTTCAAAATGTAAGTCTGTCAAAATGTCCCTCAGGCCAGCACAACCTGTACAGCAAGACCTGCTTTTTAAAAATAAGCTTGAAGTGATTTGTTTGCCATTCCTTAAAACTGTTCTGTCTGCAGGAATGCTGCCCATTCCTTTAAAATACTGAGCACCTTCAGTTCTCTCTGGTCTAATGTACAAGTTAATTGGAATGGCAGGAATTAAATGTTGTACCAGGCATTAAGAGCATCAGCAACTTTACAGACAATACTCAGAGTGATTTATTAAAGAGTTAAATGGTACAGAAAGGCTTGGGTTTGAAGGGACCTTCAAGATCACCCAGTTACAGCTGTAAAACAAGGGATGAGCAATTTTTTCAGAGATTCCTTGTCAGGGAGGCTCAGAGTTAACACAGTGAAATGCTTTCCCAAAGAGTGACCCAGTATCCAGGTGAAGTCTGTTGGATGACTCCTCCTGGAAGGGAGCTGCTGATTCCCACATTGCTGACAAAGCAATGGAGCAATTCCAACCTCAGGGACTGAGCAACCTCAGTGCCACTTGAAAGGTATTTCTGGAGAGTTTGTGACACAGTGACTCCCTGGGAGGCAGGGAAAAGACACCTGTCAGAAGAGCTCCCTCTGCTTTATGGCAGCTCCAGTCCCTGCGATGACAATTCCTGCTTTCATTGAGCAAAAAGACAGATAAATCCTCCTCTTGCTGAGATGCAAAGAGGCTCAGAAACCCACTACTCAACTCCCAACAGACATGAAGGCAGTGTCCTGCTGTAGGAAGGAGGGGGGATCCCATTCTTGGGTTGTCCCAGCAAACCCCCCGAGCTCCCAGGGGTCCAACCTGCCTCGTTTGGCAGCACTGGTGTGATGCTGCTCAGGTCCAGCTCAGGCAGCCCAAGGCTGCCAAGCCCAC
Organism: Serilophus lunatus; assembly: GCA_013399895.1. Lineage (NCBI taxonomy): Eukaryota > Metazoa > Chordata > Aves > Passeriformes > Eurylaimidae > Serilophus > Serilophus lunatus. Next base: position 177,585 of record VXBA01002409.1, on the reverse strand, counting down.
TCAGCACGTGCTCCCCTAAAACACCACGAGCCTCATTCTCACAAAGCTCCAATTCTCACAATTCCTCCACCACTGGAGCCTCCACACACTCATTTCGATTTATTTTGCCTCGCTAACGACCTGACAAATTACAAGAGGCTTATGTGTGTCAGATGAAAGCTCTATGATAATGCCTTTAATGNCACCAGCAGCTCCTTTTCAACATCTGAATTGGAATGGCTTTGGGCCAGATGAGCAATTACTCCAACAACAGACAGGGCCAACCCAAGCGTGTGAGGCCCATATGGTCCTGCCTGGCCCCAGCGAGGGGCTCTCAAAGTCCTGTCACTTCCCACTGCTCTCCAAGCCACTCCAAGAGGCTCCTCCTGCTCCCAGCCCCAACCCTTTGGAGCACAGGGATCTCAGGAATACAGCCACCCCCTCTTTCTCTCCTTCCAGCTCTCCAAGTCAGTGCCAACTGTCTCTGGCAGAGGCAGCAGGGACAGGACACTCCAGGTTTGTGGGATCTCTCTGTGCTCCTGCTCAGTGGGGAGGGTTCACTCAGAGCCAGCTGCCCTCAAAGCCAGGCAGCAGGACAGCCAGGCTGGGCTGGGACAGAAGTGGCTTTAATACCCCCCAGGGGACAGGAGGGGGAAGAGCAGCCCTTTGGATGTGCAGAGTAGAATGATTTGGGTTGAAAGGGAACCTTAAAGCTCATCCAGTGCCACCCCCTGCCATGGGCAGGGACACCTCCCACTCTCACAGGTTGCTCCAAGCCCTGTCCAACCTGCCCTGGCCGCTCAGTGATTCTCTTTTAAAAGCACCTCCTGTCCCCAGTCCCTGTGAAACCAGAGCAGTTTGCAGTAATAGCTGTTGCATATTACATTTACAGAGCCCTTTGTCCAAGGATTACAGACTTTCCAAAACTTAATTAATTAGTCTGTAACCCCCCCTGCCCTCTGTAAGGTGTGCTCCATTCTCTGTCAGCATTTTCAGACTAAAGCACTATTTTACAGCAGTTATTAATTGGCTGTAGGTTTCAAGTTCCTCACCCAGGGAAAGATTCAGTTCCTGCCTTCTAAGCACAAAGCTTAAGTCAGGATTCTTGGGGCTTCTATAGTTGTAGGTTCTGGCATTGTTTTGCTTTCCTGACATTAGACATGTCCAAACACACAGGTCAAAACCTGCTCATTTCACAGTGCTCTGCCTTCCCCTCAGAAGAGCACAGACAAATGCTGATCATTAGAGCATTGGCCATTTCACCCTACACAGAAAATCCTGCCTCCTGTGCACAGATGTGCCCATGGCCTCCCATCTCCAGCTGAATCCAAAGGGATTTGCACAGTCGAGAGAGCTCAGACCCCTCCATCCCTCACTCCCAATGGTCTGTGGGTTGCACTGACTAACCTTGCAAAGGCAAGATGTGACTGGGTTGTGTGACCTGGGACACAGAGTATTTATTCCTTGTTCCCTGGAGACAGCAGGGGGATTTCTAGAGGGCTCACTGTGGAACGCAGACACCGCTGGTTTTGTATTTAGTGCAAGCAGATCACTTCATTTTCAGGCTTGATAAGGAAAGTCAAGTGGAATTAACAGATCTGCCCGTGCTAAAATGATGATAAAAACTGAACATTTGTTGGCAGCTGGACATACCCCAGACTGAGAAAAAGAATAAACACCTGGAAAAGAGAGTGGGTAGAGAAAAAGAACAACACAGAGCTGAGATAAAAGGTCCCTCACCCTTAACCCAGCTCGTGTCCCCTGGGCACCACAGGGTAAGTGGTTCCACGTCAGAGCATTCACAGGGCTCAGCACAAGGGGAAGGGGCTGATGGGCAGAAGTGGGATCCCTGCCTTGTTCTCATCCAGCCAAACCACCCCCAAGTTACTGCAGAAGCTCAGCTCCCAATCTCTCACTGCCACGATGGAAAGATGCTCCACTGCCGGGGAGAAAAGGGTTATGAGGACAAGGCTTAAAAATAAATCAACTTCTGTGTTGTTTTGGAAATAATGTATGAAAAAGATTCGGTTGTAAAAGGCATTGGATAAATGGAGGCACTATCATTGTTTGACAATAAAAAGCCCAAACAGTTTTCTTATATTTGCTTAGAATAAAACCATTTTGCAGATGTCTTCAGACAGGCTTTTCAAGTGCTTTCCGCATCTTAATTTTCCCTTTTAGGTTTTTATTACATTTAAATTAAAATTATGCCTGTAAGCAGTCAAGGGCAACTTTTAACAAGTCTGTCACTGCTGAACTTTTCACTGCTCAGCTCCATCACCTTTGCTCAGGAGCCCGTGGAAGAGGCTCAGCCCTTCCCTGACACCCCTCCTGTTGGGGCAGGAATATTTCTCCCACCCTTTGTGCTTCCAAAAAAACTCCTTCCCGTGGCATTCATGACTCTAATTACTCAGTAAAGCAAAAGAACCCAAAGCCCTTCTGCATCTTGATCCAGAATATTGCTCTTTAGGAAGCAAACTATCCCAAGAGCTGAAGTGTGAGGAATGACACGCAACAAAGGAACAACGGGAATTCCTCCACTGACCAACTTAGCCAGGAAAAGCAAAGCCAAAAAATCCCCCAACTTTTCTTCCCAGTGCAAAGGTTTATCTTAAATAGATCAACTCAGATCAAGGAATGGTTTCTTAAAATACCTTATAGAGTATCTTAAAATAAATTACCTCCGTTAATGGGCTTTCAACAAGAGCTTGGCCAGGAGTTCTGGTTACTGCCAGAAGAGAAGAGCTCAGCCTCCATCAGCTGCTTCGTCCTGCAAGCACCACTGGCCCTGCTTCCCTCACTTGCACCAATTCGGTATTTAGGCAATTTCCTACTGATTTTATGCCTTTGAACACGTGAACCAGGACTGCAGCATTGGTCAGTGCCCTCACAAGAGCCAATAAATGCCCCAAAAGAGGGATTATGGGTGGGCTGAGGTTTCCTGAGCTGAATTTGCTCAGCTACTACAGACTGAAAACCCTGCTGTACCACCCGAAGCTGGTAAGGACACCCTCAGCAATATCTCTTGTTCCCTCCCCAACATTCTCTTCCCACCCTCCTCTGGGACACGGGAAAAGGACACATTTCTTCCCTGAGCACTGCTTTGAAGTAGCCTGAGAAAAACTGCTTTGCAACCCCTTCAAAGCTGAAAACCGCATCTAAATAACGGGACACACCAAGAATTCCCAACTGGAAATCCCTTCTTGCTCCTGCACTTTTGTGTTTCCAGGGTCCTGTGCTCAGGCAGGGGCAGCTGTGGTCGCTGCAGGCCAAATTAATGTGGCATGGCAAAGAGGAGCCCGGCACACCTGCTCCTGAGAAAGGGTTTCCTTCTGTGTTGCATTTATTCTTGTTTCACTCCAAAGCAAATGCTGGGCAGACTCAGAGCTGCTCTTTGCTGCTGGGGGAACAGTGAGAGCCCTCAGTTACAGCCAAAGCTGTACCTGAATTACGTAAATAATGAAGTTACCTCAGATGCTCTCAGTTAATTCCCATGCCTGGGTTTAGTTCCTATTTTCTGGGTTGAATACATCCTGTTCCATTAGCTGGAACTATTCCATTGAAGTATCTTCAGACTGTTTGGGGGTCTCTTATTAATGAAGCTTCCTGGCCTGGATGCTCCCAGGAAAAGGAGCTGGTTTTGTGTGTTTAGCAGTGCCAGGTCTGTGGAGCCACAAACATCTCAGCCTCCAGGACAAATTCCATCTACCAGCAGGTTCCAACAGGTGAAGGAGGCACATCTCTCTCATCACCTGAAAAGTTGGGAGAGGTGCTTCCCAATATCCAGGGCCTTTATCTGTGGCTGTGGAGGGCACAGAGGAAGGGGCAGGATGTCCTTTGTGTTTGGGAGCTCAGACATGGCTCTGTGTTCTCCCTCCTGTGGATTTTGGGGTGACTGAGGCTCCCTGGAGAAGGGGAAGGCAGGGGCAGGTCGCTGCCCCTTTTTGGGGGGTTCTGCTGCTGTTGTACATATTCCATGTGGAGGAGCTGTCCTGGAGTAGAACCTTGTGTGTTCTTTAGGTTGCAAAAATCTTCATTCATAAGCAGCTGGTTTCAGCCCACGGATGGGGAGCTGTGAATCACAAATGAATTCCCAGTGCAGAAGCTGAATGGAGAGCACGTTTGGGGTTTGGTTTCCTTTGCTTTTCTCTCAGTTGTTTTAGTGTGTATAATGTTCAGGAATTTTGAACCACTTGTCTAATTCCTGTTTTTTGCTGGGCTGCCCTGGCCAGAGCAGGTTGCTGGTGTCACCCCCCTGCTGGCTGGGTTTGCTGTGTCTCCACTGGGCAGGGGGTGCACACTGGATGTCCTGGGGAGCAAAGACAGCACAGATGGTCCACACCATTTATGTCTTTCCAAGTGGAAAGAGGGCAGAGGGGTTTTCTAAAAAATGCCAGTGTTCTGTGGAGCTTCTGCCCCGTCTCTGGTGGTGGGGAGGGGCTGAGCTGGGCTTTGGTGGCCATTTCAGTGCCCAACAAACCCTTGGGTCTGGCCCAGTTTTGTCTGAGCTGTGCAGTGGGGGGGTCTCAGTCCCAGCTGGAGCAGTTTGTGGGGTTGTTCCTGCGGGTTCTGGCTCAGATTGGGAGCAGTTGAAGGTAAAAAAGCTTCGACAGTGGTGAGCAGGTGAGCAATTCTGAATTATCAAACCTTGCACATGAGCAGAAACAGTGACCTGGAGCAGAAACAGTGACCTGGAGCAGAAACAGTGACCTGGAGCAGAAACAGTGACCTGGAGCAGAAATGCACCATAAGCAAGTCTTGGGCAATTTCCAGACATTTCTACTGGCTCTGCCATTTCCTATTGTGTTTCCAGGCTGATCTCACCCTTCCAGGCATGAACCCCATTGCCATCTGCCCCTTGAAGCTGCTGCAGCCCTGACCCATGTGGGACCTGCTGCCCTGAGTTTTTCCCTTTAAATAGAATTTCTGTAACTTCTTCCCTGACTTCTCCATGAATGAAAACACGGCTGTTCTCGTGCATAGGAAATGTGCTGCTGCACAGAAGGGTTTTAGCAGCTGCATCAGGGATTAGATGCACAGCTCCTGTTGCCATAGCTTTCATCCCTCTGAGACTTAAACGTGTCACAAAAAGTGAACGAGGTGCCCAACCAAAGCAGGGTGGGGGAGAGGTGGGTGCAGCAAAGGAGGGACCAGCAAACAGAGCAGGAATCCTTGCCTTCAGTTCCAGCCTCGTGATTCAACGTTTGTGGTGACAATAATTTGAAGCTGTAAACAGCCAGGGAACAAAAGCTCTGGGTGGGGGGGAGGTAAAGCTGAGCTCAGGCTGACTGGCATTCCTGGAGATCACCAGTTAGGGTTCAAAGACCTTTGTGTTCATTATGGGCTCAGAGGGCGCTGAGAGCCTTCCCAAAGAACAGACCGGCTCAGCCCTCGTGCAGTGGCCAGTGCCTGAGTCTGAGTGACAAAGGCAGGAAATGCTTCCTAATTCATGGGATTATTCCCAGCATTTCCCAGGACACCCTGCAGTAAATGGGAAGGTGCTGCAGGAGCTGGTTGGTTTTTTTTCCTTCACTATAGAAAGGGGGAAAAGTCAAATTTCAGCCACCAAGGATTCCTTTGGAGCCTTTGGGGTGAGCCCCAAACAGTTCTCTGTGGCAGTTTTAAGAGATGCCAATGCACCCTTTGGGCTGTGAAGTGAACAAACAGCTCCCCAGTGCTGTGTCCTGGGTGGCTCTGGTTTGCTTGGAATGAGGACTCACCATGGGGAAAAAAAGGCAAAAAAAAAGTGGAGTGGGATGTGAAGGAAAATCCACAGAAGATTGTGGATAGGTGGAATTTATTTGTCACGTGCTGCTTGTGTCAGTCTCTTTACATTTAAAAAAAGCCAGAAGTCCTTCAGTTGTATTTTGGAGGTGAAGATCTGACAGTGAGGATTGGACCTGTCCCAGTTCAGGAGATCCTGGTGCTTCAGCCTGTCAGGTGTCTGGGGGACAGGGATTCTGGTCCATCCAGAATCCAGGGATGGTGGGATTCAGCAAGGAAACAGCCTGGAAGCATCTCTGAAGTGTGGACCAAGGATGTGATAAAAACATGTCTGGCAAACCTGTCTGAGAGCCCAGGGGTCAGAGGAGTTAAAAATAAAGATATCTTTGAGGGAAAGATAATAATGGAAGTGCTGAGGCTCAATTGCCTTCAATCCATTTGCCTTTTAATTCCATGATAATGGGCACCAATTAGCTTAGGGAAACACTCATCTTTGGAATAGTCATTGGGATGCTGTAAAATTGGCTTCATCCTTGGGGGCAGGAATGGAGGGAGAGGGTTGTGTTGGGGTTTTTAATTCAAAAGGAAAGGAGAGGCAGGTTACAGTGTCCTGTTTCCACTGTTCCAAATATATTTCACCCCAAATCAATGCCATCTTTTGTAGATGCTGCTTCCCTTCCGGAATGGCTCCATCCCAAGGCCAAGTATCACAGTTTATTGGCAGTGTGGGTGTGGACTTTGGTGCTTTATTTATCTGGTTTGATGCAGGACTCCAGAACGTGGAGCAGAGGATGAAAAACAAACATTGCAGAGTTTCAGGAGACTGGTTTCCTGGATTCTTTCATCATTTTCCTTTAGAAAGTGATGTCCAGTAGTTGAGCTGGTCATTGTGAGAGGGTCTCTGGCTGAGGACAGGCTGCCTCAGTCCTTAAAACCAGAGGGAGCTGCCCAGAGGACCAGGCAGCCAAGTTCCCGTGGAACTTGAATGAATCTGATGCATTTTAGTTGTATTTTTTTCATGCAGTTTTCTAATTTGGCTCCCTGTAGCCCGGGGCTGGTCTGCCTATTACAGTATTTAATTGAAATAAACTATGTGCAACACCTGTTATGTCTGGACTCTCACCTGGGGGGTCTCTGTACAATATAAATAATAATGGCTTCAAATTAGGCTTTGGGAGGGTTTGCTTGGCACACGTGTGAGGCTGCTCAGTTGTGCTGGGCTGTGCCCCTGCATCCAGGAGCTGTGGTTGCACAGAGTCATTTGGGTTTGATAAGATGGTGGGGCTGCACAAAGGCAATGTCACAGTGTTAACCCTGATATTCAGCACTTTTCTGTCTTGAGCAAATGGGCTTCAATTTGCTGCTGTGGCTCAGAGTCAGCTGGGAGATCTGGAGGGAGTGTCAAGGCCCCTGAGCTGTGATTTCTTGGACCAGCTCCTGACTGTAAGGTGATGTTTGATGCAGCCATGGGCTGGATACCCCTAAAGAGACACTTTTTATGTTTGGGACCTACCAATCCTAAACATTTTTGCAAGGGTAGGTAGTGACAGGACGAGGGGAAATGGCTCCAGACTGAAAGAGAGCAGGGTTAGTTGGGATGTTGGGGAGAAATCCTTCCCTGGGAGGGTGGGCAGGCCCTGGCACAGGGTGCCCAGAGAAGCTGTGGCTGCTCCATCCCTGGAAGTGTCCAAGGCCAGGCTGGAGCCACCTGGGACAGTGGGAGGTGTCCCTGCCCATGGCAGGGAGTGGGATGGAATGAACTCCAAGGTCCCTTCCAGCCCAAAGCATTCCATGATTCTAACCAGAGGTGCCCCTGGCACATCCACCTTCCCTGCTCCTGCCTTTGGAAGTGAAGCTGTGGCTGACAAACTGGGACCTGGGGAGGAGGAAAAGGACTACCCTCCAGTCCTGCCCCCCCCCCAGACAAATCCCTGCTCAAGCAAACACAGCCCCCATCCTCTGCCCTAATTGAATACTTTGTTTTCCCTTCACTGCAGCTCCTTTCTCAGACACGAGTGACAAAGGAACCGGCAGCTCGTGTGTATTTACACCTTGTCCTCATTTCAGCTTCTTATGCCCGAGGTAAATGCAGAAAAGGAAGGTGATAATGGAGCTCCTGATTAACCAGCCCTGGGTGATGGACTGAGGGAGAGCTGGGGGGAACAGCAGTGCTGGGAGAAGCTTCCCCCACCCCCCTCTTCCAAATCATATATTTTTTCAAGTTCACATCAATTACTTCTGTTTCCAACTGGATAAACTTGAATGAGATGGATTTCTGTAATCTGCTGACAAGACAGTGAAGCACTTTTTGTTAGCACCTCCTGATGCCATCGAAATTGGGTGTTTGCAGGGAAGAAATCTAGCGTGGAGTTAGGAGGGATTAAAAAGCAGAGTGAGAGAAAAGGGAGGAAAGATGTTCTTTGGAGCCTGGGTTAAGGTTGGAGAGCTGGTCTCTTGTGCAGGGAACACGAGGCTACAGCTGAATAAGGTGTAAATGTGCTTGAGAAACAAAAGGAGGGGTGTGTGTGTGTTGTGTGGCTAATCCTGAAATTCCTCTGACAATTGGAAGTACCAAAGAGAATGTTCAGGGCTCTGGAGCTGGTAGAAGGGAGCAGGTGTCTGCCATGGCCCCTGTTTGGGTACCAGGCACTGAGGAATCCCCAGAAATGTGGAAGCAGTCAAAACACACCTGGATTTAGGCAGGTGTCCAGGAGGAGTTGTTCTTCTGCCACTAAATTCATGCTGGGTAAGACAAAGCAATCTTGATCCAAAGGCTGCATCCTAACTTTCTGCCAAGGATAGACGTGCCACAGCCTGTGGGGCTGGGCTGGCACTGGGCTTGTTTGTAACGTGCTTTCAGTTCTTTTTCAAATAAAATGCAAAAGTGCCTGGGATGAATCCATCATTCTGTGTGGGGAGGAGACTGGGAGCCTGAGGAGAGCAGGGAGGGAGGTGGTGCGTGGCTGGGGCTCCACAGGTGACCTGGGCAGGGATCACCTCCCTCTGACATCTCCCATCGTGGGAAGGGGACACGTCTGGGGGCAGGAGAATGTAAAAATGAAGTTAAAATCTTGATGAGCTGTTGCTGCAACAACTTCCTTTTGCAGCAGAGATTTGGCACACCAATAAACATTAACAAGTGGGATCTGGGGGCTGGTGTGTTCCTGGGGAATCCTCTCACTGCCTGTTGGCTGCCAAGGCTTTGGGGAGCGTGAGCTGGTCTCCTTTGGTCCATGGAACAACTGGAGACACCCTGTCACTGAGGAGGAAACTTTGAAAGGCAGGTGGAGGGTGAGTTCAGGCACTGCTTCCACCTCAGCCCAGCTGTTAACACTGGATAAAGTTGCCATTTGGGACAACTCTTGCCATCCAAGCTTCTTTATGTCGCACCTCATCAGGTTCCACTTTGATTTTTCCCCAGAGCTTTTAATATCAGGAGAGCACATGCCCTCCCCTGAGCCCTGTTCTAGGTCTGGGAGCTGCCAAAATTCCTCCTGGATGGTCTTTTTGGGGGGGTTCAGTCTTGCTATTGGTGACTGGCAAACTGAGAACAGCCTGTTCAATCCCCCAGCCTGTGCAGCCAAAAAATCTGAATTGGGAAACAACCTCTCCCTGGGTGTTTAACCAAGCCCTGGTGTTCCTGCTTAGACCTGAAAAGCTTCTCAGTGGAACTAATGATGCTTGTTAGGCCTGACAAAGTCACTTTTCCAGTGCTGAACAAATAGCAGCGAGATTTTAATTTTCCTCCCACAATTATGATTTTTGGTGGTAGAAAACTTAATCCAGGTCTGTTTGTCCTGAAGGATCTCAAGTGTAGCGAGGACATGAGCAGCAATCAGAAAACAGCAGCAGCTGTAGCTGGGAGAGCTTCCCTCTGCCCCCCTTCAGGGTGTGTAGGGGTGAGATACAAACACTTGGGGAGATGATTCCTTTGAAACTGGGGGTTCTTCCTCCTGTTCCTTCAGGGTTTCCCCCAGTGTTGTGATTTTTTTGTGTAAATTGCAGTTGGAAACCCAAATGGATTAATGGATTGAAAGTGATGCTGACAGAACTATTCCTGGAGAGTTTAGAACAGTTTTTCTCTTTATATGAAGCTACCCAGGGCCTGGAAGAGTATCTGTTGCCTGAAAGGAGGAGTGTTTTCTCTCTTCTCCATCTCAACAACCTCCCATCGAGCTTCTCTTTTGAGATTTCAGGCTGCAGAGAGCTGAGAAACTTTGCAGTGGTTCCATGCAAATGCATCCTCCACTCCTCTGCCAGGGCTTATGGAAATAGCAGAGGAATTGTCACACGTCCCAGAGTGGCAGAGCTGCTGCAGCACTGATGTTCCGAGGCAGAAATTGAAAAAGTTGGGCTGGCTGTTGGTGTTGCTTTTCTTTCAGGCTCCCCACACAGAGCTTCCCACCTTTCTTGCATATTTAATTTGAAAATTGGCAGTTTATGGCAGGAGCAGAAGGAAGGGAGCTGAGAGGGGACTGTGGGAAGGGCTCATTCCAGAGCGGGCTCGTTCAGCCACAACTGTGCAATGTCTCCAGGGTCAGAGGGGAAGGGAAACGTGGGGGATCAACACCAGGATCCATTCAGGGAAAGGAGGAGGAGTGAGGGGTTGCAGACAGCAGTGTTTTTCCTCACTCTGTTGCCTGAGTGGTGCTGTTTCTGAGAGCAAAGGGTGACTGTGGCATTCACAGCCCAGCTGGCTCCTTGCACCAGCTTCATTTGCTTCCTCCCACACTCCTCGTGCAGCACGGGGAGGGTGCCCTGGGAGGGGAAACACAGCATGAGAAGCACATGAAAAATTCAGGGATTTTCTTATTAATAATAATAACAACAACTCCCCATAGGTTTACATTGTTATGAGAAGCAAACAGTGGCATGAGCTCCAAGAGGTGAAGGAAAGGTGGGGCTGTGGTGGTTCTGTGTCAGATGTTGAGTTGAAAGCCCTCCCAGGGCAGTGCTGGGGTGCAGGGGGGGAGGGAAGGGAGGGAGGGATCCAATATCCCAGAGATTTGGGGCTCCACACCTTGGGCATCTTGCTGTGTGTGAGCAGCACCTGCACAGTGTCTCTGCCCTCTGTGAGCTCCTGCAATAACCTGCTCTGGGGGGTGGATGGGCCCTGGGGTGAGATGTAAAGCAGAAGTGCATCCTCCCTCAGCAACAGCCCTGTGCTCTCCATGTTGAGCCTGATTCTCTCTTGCTCCTCAGGTCCACCTAAATTACAAAGGTTTTAGCACTTCCCTGATGTTGCTGGACCTGCTTGGACTCCAGCTCAGACAAGTGATCCCCTGCTGCGTGGAGCTATAGGGGCTGTAGGGGCTGCATCCCCTCGAGCCTCCCAAGCATTTGGGGTCCCACAGTTGTCAGTGCCTGTGCTTTCCTTGTGAGCTACAAGACTGTGGGGTTGGGTTATTTTGTGTGAACTGGGCCTTGGAGTCCCACTCTTACCTCCTCTCTCGTTTTCATTTTCATTTTGTAAAAGAAATGTGAGGCTGAGGCAGAGACAAGGAAACACCTTGTTCAGTGTCAGTGCTGCTTGTGCTGAGCAGCTCTGCCAAAGGCAAAGCCAGGGCTGGGGCTGCCTGGGATGGTTTCCTGACTAATAGAAAGCAAAGGGATGTGAAACTTGGGCTCCTGATGGGAAGGGCTCAGACTGCAAGGTGAGCACAGCACCGTGAAGGTGTTTATTGAGCCTCTTACAAGATTTGCTGCTTTCTGTCCAGCCACACAAAAACCAACACCTATCTCCTCTGTGAGCTGCCCTGAACATGGTGGAGGGAATTTCTGTGCTAAACTGGGAGATGTGGAAGGTCAGAGCATCCAGACACTCGCCCTGAAATGGAGTGATGGGTGAAGGCTTCCACAGAATCCACGGGAGCTCCTTTGCCTCGGCGTGGGAATCGATGTTCTGCATGGAGCCAGATCCCCTGCTTGTAAATCAGTGCAGCTTGTAATATCTGTCAAGTGTTTGGGGACACCTGGATATCTGATGCTGTATAAATGTCAGTTGTTATTACAGTTTCTTGCTCGGGTTATTGATTTCTCCCCTGCTGCTCTCACTGGGATGGAGTGATTTGAGGGTTTTGGTAGATCAGCTCTTCCTCCTCCAGCTTGTCTTGCATATTTTGAACCCCTTTCCTCTGGACTGCAGGGGGAGTTACCAAGTCTCAAAGTGTCCCATCCCTGGGAGTGTCCAAGGCCAGGCTGGAGCAGCCTGGGATAGTGGGAGGTGTCCCTGCCCACGGCAGGGGTGTCACTGGATGGACTTTGAGGTCCCTCCCATCCCAAACTGTCCTATTCCATGATTATTCTGTATAAGACAGTTCCAGCTTTCCCTGCTGTAGCTTTTTGGAGCCCAGTAGGTTCAACACTGCTCATCCTCTCAGGGGCACAGAGTATCTCCTGTGATCCTCACCCTGATGTTCTGTGGACTTTGAATTCTGCTTCTCCTCCAGCATTCACATCCACTCCCACTTTACCTTTTATTCTAGAAATTCTGCTCTGGTTTGAATGGAAATGTGTTCAGCTCTGTTGTTTCAGCCTGAAGGACAAAGTTATCATTCTGTCTCCCAGCTAATGCACTGCCCTCACCTTTCAGAGATCAGCCATGAAATGCAAACCTTTGACAGGATCTGATCCCCTGGAGTCCCTGCTGTGTTTTAGCTTTGCACTAAAAGCTGCCTTAGTTAAGGGGCAAAAATAACATGTATTTTTCTTTTCTCCTTCTAACTCTGAGAAGTCCCCCCTGCCCCCTTTTTCCCTCCCACCATCATGTCAAGAAACCTTGAAATGTTCAGCTTTTAAGGGCAGAAGGGCCCAGTTATTTAGTCAGGATTTATTGAAAGCACTGATGTCTAAGTCTTTGCCTTGCTGAACCAGCTGCACCAAAGGCAGAAAGACACTGGACTTACTGGGTGAGGATGATGCCTCAGGCAGCAGAGCTGTGTTTGGAGGCTCATGTTCTCTGAACTTCTCTGGTGCTTTTAAAACCATTCCTGACCTCCCCAGGTTTCAGGAGTGCTTTCCAAGTGCCACCAGCCCAGAGTGCTCACCCTGTTCTCCTCCAGCTGTGCTAACAAAACATGTTTTACCTGGTGCAGTGGGTGTGTTTGGGGGTTACCTGTGCTCAGGTGTTAGAAGTGTCACTACCCATCATAAGCAGCAGCTTCTCAGCTGGTGTAAATCGACTGTGTGGTTGTAGCAGGGGATGTTGATTTATAGACTGACGGTCTGGCTGGCACATCTTTTTAATTAGCATCAGATACTTGCCTGGAAGCCCTCCTTGGCTCAACATGTTGCTGTGCCAGGTGCTTTGGAAAGGCAGCAGAAGCCATTCCAGATCCCTTAGAAGATGCAGTGAGTGCAATTAGTGGGAGAGCTGCCTCCTCCCATCTGCTCCCAACTGCTCTGCTGGGGGGGAAGGAGGGCTGATGGCCCTGAATTTCACCCAGGTCAATCTCAGAACCAACATTTCACACACTGATCCAGCTGGGCTCAGACTGCCTGGTTTAAAGCTCTGTGGTGAGTCAGTTCCAGCTGTGGGCGTGTTGTGAAGTGCCATGTGGTCTGACCAGAACTGCAAATACATGAGGTGTATTTGTATATCTTGTAAATAGTAATATTTGTTACACATGAAAATAGTTCTGTGACTATTCAAGGCTCAGTCCTGGGCCCAGGAATGTTTGTTACCCATCAAGGATGGGATAAAGGGGTTGATGCCTTGGCAGGTTCAGTGACGACACAAACTGGGAGGAGCAGCCCTTCAGAAGGGCCTGGGTGGGCTGAGAGATGAGCAGAGAGGAACTGTCTGAAATTCAACACAGGCAATGCAGGGCCCTTCCCCAGGGAGAACAACCCCACTGACCAGTGCAAACTGGGGCTGAGCTGCTGGAGAGCAGCTCTGGAGAAGGATCTGGAGGTTCCCTTCCAACCTGCACCATTCTGGGATTCTTGGCCAGGGCGAAGAACAGGTCTGAGTTAGAGACAGGAGCACAAAGAACAATTCCCAGATCTCAGGTAACATCTCCTGGTGCATCTGTGCTTCATCTGTGCTTCCTGGCACAGCATTTCTGGGGCCAAAGGGTTCTAACAGAGCACCAAGGACATGGTTCCTCTGTGCCTGGCAGGGAACTCAAGCCCAACCCGGGGGAGGACAGGGAAGAGCAGCTGTGTTCACCTAAATGTGAACGAGACACACTTTTATGGGTTTCTTTCTCGTTTTTCATTGCACTGGGCAATAAAACGGTGGATTTATATGTCTTGTGCAAAAGCTGACATTGCTAAAATATCCCATTATCACAAGCTGCCATAAATGAGCTCTTGGGCAGGCACAGCTGGACTCTGGGAGGGTGCAAGCAAAGGGATTCCCAGAAACCATCAGCTGCTGCTGGAGGAGCTGTAGGAAAGTCAATAAGTTATTAGCACTAGTTTCTGGATTATCTGGTTTCCTAAAGAGATTCCTTCCCCCACTGCTCGAGTGAACGGTGTTTTTGTCATCCAAAGCCACAGATTGTCATCCCCTGTTACAAGAACTGGTGTTTAACAGAATGAGAAGAGGGCTGAGAAGTGCCAAAGGCGGTGCAGTCACAGCTCAGGGTTTGTTGCCAAGATGCCTTTTGCCCTCTCTGTGCTTCTTGGAAATTCTTGTCCCAACCATACCAGAGAGCTGCTCAAAAGGAGAGGGATTGTTCAAAACTCACAGAGCTGTTGGATAAAAGTTCTTGGATCCGAGTGTGCTCTGAGTGGGACAGTGAGAAACAGCAAAAGGAAGTGACCCACCTCCAAAATGAAAATCTGAGGCACACAGAGATAATCCCTGTGGGTTGAGGGCATGAGAAGGAGTTCTGATGGGGAAGGAGGGAGGCAGCAGTCGTTGTGGTTTTGTGGGGAGAGGTCCCTGCAGTAAATCACCTTGGGGTCCCTGCATGTCAGTCCTGCAAGGCACAAAACCAGTTTGGTCACTCAGGCTTGAGGGGGAAGAGGTTCTGTCCCAACCTTCTGAGAACTCTGAACACTTTGTGTGGATGTTTTGGCCACTCCAGGATGCTCTTGGAAGCTGAACAAGGGTAGTGGGTAAGGAAAGAGGAGCTTGGTGGCTGGAAACTGAGCTTCTCAAGGGGAATTCTCCTTTGCTTCCACCCTCTTTCATGTACACTAAATGAATTTACTGACTTGATGGACCATAATATCTGTCACCAGTAAAGCTGAGTGTCTACAGCTTTTTATAGATGTATTTCTTGCACCATTAAACTATTCTCCCTATGACAGAGCCTATGAATTAAGTTCCAAGAGATAACCTGGAATGTTTTAGGGCATAGCTTTCCAATAAATATATATGTATATCTGCACTTGGAAACTCCTTGGGATGCAACAGATTAAAAAGGGGGGCAGGAGGCCGGGCAGAAAAAGCTTGTTAACAGAATTTGTTTAAGTGTTTAGCACCTCTGCTCCTGTTCCTCTGTACTGAGTACACATGGCAGGGTAATTTATGTCCTGAAATTACAATCCATATGAATTAACCTGGCACAAATACATCATTTCCTAATAATATAGACAAGATGCTTCAAGGAATGATGAGAACAGCCCTTTCTTATATGTTCTGCTTTACTGCTGAGCAATTATCTAATCATTTTCTTGTAGTGAGGTAAAAGGATTTTTATTTCCCCCCTATAATGCAACAAGTGCAGTTTGAAGGCTGTGATGTAAAACAAAGCCCAGAAATGACAGTAATAGATGCACTTCTGTGCTGACACTAATGTGCACCTCAGGGAGAGTGTCCTACCCAAGGCTGGGCTTTAAGGGAATGTCCAGGGGGGAAATCAGTGGTGTCAGGTGTCAGGTCCTTCTCTGTCATTTCAGGACTGAGAAATTTTGCAATTATTGCAAGATGTGATCATAGAATCATAGGGTGGTTTGGCTTGGAAGGGACCTTAAAGACCATCTCATTCCACCCTCTTCTTGCAGGTTCCCTTCAGGTCCTGGAAGGTCACGACCAGGACACCCTAAGGCTTCTCTTGTCCAGGCTGAACACTCCCCACTCTCTCAGCCTTTTGATCTGCAGCCCCAGTTCTGTTCTCATTCCACCCTCTTCTTGCAGGTTTTTGCCCAGCACCAGGCCCAGCAGTTCCCTGGAACACTGGGCTGCTGGGTGGTCCTGCAATATTAATTGTCGAGTTGCTAATTAGTGGGGGAAAGCATGAGCCATCTCTTTCTCTCTGTTCTCCCTCCCTGACTCACCTGTTGAGCTCTGAGGTGCTCAGTGACAGGAGATGTCTCTCCCTCACCCATGGGTAGGACCTTGAATAATTCCCTTTGACTGCCTGGTGTTACCATAGTAATGAGTAATGATTAAGAATCTTTCTTTGAATTCTCTTTAATAATGTGGAGTCCTGGCAGAGCTAATGATCAGAAGGGTCTGGTGAGCACACCAGTGCTTGGATCCTTTTCTTTGCTCGCAGCACAGGAGGTGCCAAAATCCAGCCAGAACCCTCTGAAGTGGCTCTGCTGCTCCAGCCCAGCTGTACCTGCTGTTTGTTGACCTTGTGGGGGGTGTTATCAGCATTTTGAAAGTAATTTTGAGGTGGTTGGTGCGAGGGACCACAGTTTTCCTTCTGCAAACACCCCTTGTCCTGGGGATGTGACTCACTCCAGAGGTACTTAAATGCTTCCCAGTATTGGAGGCTCCCTGGAATGCCACTCAGAGAGAAACTGCAGGGTGGTTTCAGGCAAACCCTGGTTTCTTTGCTTAGTGACTGTTACAAATGCATTTCCAGCAGCTTTTTTACTCCATTCCTCCCCCTTCCTAGCTGTCATTTGATGAGCTGCCTTTCTCCCTGGTGTGTCTCAGGTGCTGCTGCCAATTTATTGTACAAACCCCATCCAGTGGAGCACACAACCCACATGTCCATGAGGGTCTGCAAAGCAAAAAGGAGGAAAACAGCTCCCAGAGGTTTTTCATCACTTATTTAACCTCGTGGCCTCGCAGCAGGAGTGGAGGAGGAATGGCCTCTCCTGAGCAGTGACCTTGCTGGGTAATTACCTGGAGGTTCTGTCCCAGCCCCCTGAGGGAGCAGAGAACCTCCTGCATGTCAGATGCTGCTGAGGTGGCCGTGCCACCGTGCTGGGGACACTGCACTGCAGTTGTGCCCCAATGACCTGCTGACACCACTAATGAAACCTCATAAATAAGCAGAAGCAGGGACACTGTGGGCTCTGTGCCTTCCCAGGCACAGCTCCCTGTATTGTCAGTGTTTGTGTCCTGCTCTCCCAGCCCTGGCAGTCACACTGGCTATGCTGAAAAGCCTGGCAGACCCAAAAATATGGGAAAACTGAGAGCTGGAGGCACAACAGGATTTTCCCAAAGGCGTAGGGAAGGTGCAGAGCAGAGCTGGGATCTTCAGGACGAGCACCTATGGTGGGAGATGGTCTTTGAGGTTGGAAAAGTCTTCTGGAATCACTGAGTCCAACCTTTGACCAGTCATCAACCAGACCATAAAATGTGATGATGGGATTTTAAGGGATGTCAGTTTGTTCAGGCAGCAATTAATGCTCATTTAGCCCATTCACTGCTGCTTTGGCTCAGGACTGGCTGGATAAATTCAATTTTCCATAGCAGTTTTGCAGGGTTTATCCATCCCAAGTGTTAATGAAGAAAAGCCTGTTGGAGAGGTGTTGATGGACCAACATTATTTGATTTTCCTTGATTTTATAAAAGAAAAAGGCCCTACTGCAAGGTCCTGGGCAACTTTGTGTGATTGAAACATAAAATCCATGACAATAAAAAGCAGGCAGTGTATCCAGAGACATACATTAACTTAACCAACCACTCTGAGGGCTTTGAATGACATAAAATTAATAATACTAAACTCCAGTGCCATGGGATGGGCTGCCCTTCATTGGGAGTCTGAGTATGTTGCCACATTTACAACCTCAAATGAATTGTGTATCTCTGGGATGTGTGGGCTCCTAATTGAGATCTGAACTCCTCGATAACTATTAGCATGCAAATCAGAAATAGTGGGAATAATAATAAAAAGGAATAATAATAAAAATGTTCTTAACCTACTCAAGTGCAGTAACAGTTCTGTAGGCAGAGAAGGATGATCGTGCCAGTGATCAGCTCCTGGATGTGAAAATTAGCAGGGAGCAGAAAAACACACTTGGTCTGGGTGCTTGTTATTTTATTAGATGTTATTATATATATAATATATATAAATAATGTCCCTTATAAGCTATGTGAGTCAGTCTTGTTGCTGTACCCACTGATACTCTGTGCAAATGCCTCAGCACAAGTGTGGAAGAAAATGATTTTGAATTCTGGGACTGATCAACCCCGTGCTGTCAGAAAGGTTTGATTTTAATGACCCTGCTGGTACATCGGGGTTCTCTGCACTATTTTTATTTTCTATGAGATTATTTAGTGTTGTAATTAGGAAAAAAAGACCATTCCAGACAATAATTTATTTCATGTTGTGTCAAAGCCTCTGACAGATGAATTGCACTCCTCTGATAGGAGGTGGAATATTTCAGTCTGACCTTGTGTGCCCTGCACTGATGTGCTGATGGGACCCCCTGGGCCTTTCTAAACCTTCCTTTTAGTGCCAAATTCCCCCCAAATTCACTGCTGCTCATCCCCATGAGGGGCAGAGGGAAGGGGCTGCCCAGGGAGGGTTGGAGTGCCCATCCCTGGAGGTGCCCAAGGAAGGACTGGGTGTCCCTCAGAGCTCTGGGCTGGGGGACAAGGTGGGGATGGGGCACAACTGGGACTTGATGGTCTTGGAGAGCTTTTACAACCTCAACAATTCTGTGAAATAAGGGATTTCCTGTTGCATGTTCAGGGGTTGACAACTATTAAGAAGTTGTTGTTGACTTGTTGCTTCCAAGTGCAGCCCAGACTGCCCTGGCTCCAGGCAGGACCTTCCCATCCACAATTAGCTTGACTTCCTGATGATGTGGCCATTCCTTTGCTCCTGCTGGGTCACTTTACCCAGGGAAGAAGATTATCCTCCTTATTTTATTACTGATGACAGCACGAGATTTTTCAACCCCCTGAAAACACTCTTTGCTGATTGCTTTGTAAGTTATTGGGTCACTGTGAATTATGGACTTCTTTCTCTCTACTCCCAGCAGATAAAAATACATTTCCTTGAAGCTAATCTTGGTGTCAGAATCAAATCCTGTCTCCATCTGTAATGTGTGATGTCATCTGAGCTCGGGCTTAATGGGAACAACCATCTCAAATGGAAGGTTTTGGGGTTGATTCTGTTCTCTCTGGGGGCCAAAAACGTGGTGGGCGCAGTTACAGAGGCATTGATGGAGCAGCTGAATTCCTGGAGTCACTTGTGGAATGTTGCTTTGTCACCAGCAATGCCAGCAGCTCTAACGCTGTGTCAGCCCAGCAGCTTCTGCTCCTGAGGAACAATTACATCTAATTATGTGCAAGGGTATAAACCCCCCTGCAGTGCACGTGGTGCTTAATGCCAGTGTGCTGGGAATTTCTCACATACCTCTACAGTCACCTCTTGCTTTGTTTTCTTATCACCAGTGTTTAATATTAAACTGGCAAATGAGAAACTCGCTCCCTCCTCTTCCCCTTATTTGTTGCCACGCTTGAATTAAAGTGGGCTTTTTTTAAATAAATAGAAATTTAAATTGCATTTTATTTTCTTACCAGCTGCTAACTCTCCCAGACAGATTGGGAGATCAATTATCACAGCGGTGAATAAATCTAATTTTTCAATATAATTTACGGTAATTCCATATCCTCTGCCCAAGAAGCAAATAGTGTTGGCTGTTTTCCAGGCCAGAGCTGAGAAGGAGCAACAAAAGAACCTTCCCAAAACCAACACCAGCACGACAGCAAGGCCTGCTGCTCTGCCAGGGGTCCCAACACTGCCACAGGGAGAGGGTGGAACATTTGTGTCCTCTGAGGAAATTCCCGTGGCAAACTCAGGATTTGGCTTTGGGGAAGGAGAGAACCACCACTGAATTCTGAATATTTGTCTGGGTTTTGTGGAAAATTATGGCTTTTGGGGGATGAGGACTCTTGGTTGGACTTGATTGAGCTCTGGACCATAAATCCACATTGGGCTGAGCCAGGACAAGCCAACAGAGGCAGCAGTTTCCCACCACTGATGTCATTTAGGGAGAAATCTGGTGTTCAGGTGCTCTTGGAATGTGTTTAAATAATTCAAATCAATGGTGTGCACAAGTTTGAGAGGGGAAAACCGAGAGAGGCTGCAACACTTGTTCTCTTCATTTAAAAACTCACTTTAGATCTACCAAGAATAGCAATAGTGAAATTAATTGGTAGGAATTTAGAAGTCCTGCATTTCAGAAGCTCCAGGACATGGAGGTGGGGAACAGCAAATCCCTGGATGTCACCAATGGTCCTGCACGTGGCCTGGGGTGCAAAGAAGCAGGGAAAGGATTTTCCTTACTTATCCCATGTTATTTATGGCTCATCCTCACCCAGTGACAGCACTTTATTGTACACTGCATTAAAAATTCATCCCAAAGCAGATTGGATTGATTTCTCCCTTTTCATTAATGCACAAACAAAGAAATTATTGCAATTTTTCAACACAAAGTGGACCCCGAATCCAGCGACTGTTTAAGCACAAACATTTGCAGCTCTCAGAGAACACACCAGCCTGGAGGAGGTCACAGCTTTTCTTTTTAACCTGCTCATGAGTAACTGCAATTGCTGCTTCTTCCCCTTCTGTTTGTACAGCCACCATCGTCCTTTGCAGTGTCTGTGACTTTCCCACGTTGGGGCTGAGACCTGTGTTCTCCAAACACCAAGTTCCAGTAGAGCAAACCCCACACCCTGCATTTTGGGGCAGTTTTTCTTTGAGCCCCATGGAATGGATGGAAGGAGCAGTAGCTCTGGCTCCACACTCCTTCTGCCCTGGCAGGAATTGCTTTGGAACACACGGGGGCTGCACAGTAACCAAAATTCAGCAGTAGATGAGGTAGAGTGGGAGTTTGTATGTGAAATGCTGTGACTGGGAGAGTTTTATTGAGTCAGGGCACAAGGCTCTGTGTAATTTTGGGAAGTCACATGCCTTGTTGGCAAAGTGGAGCAAGGCCACGCTTTTGGTGGCTCTGGTTTGCAAACTGCTTGGGGCAGAGATTGGCCTGGTTTGTGCCTGCTGGGCACAGTGGGGGCCTGGAATTGCTGGTGCTCTTTTGGAGTCACTCTTTTCAGGTATCAGTGGTACCTGAACTGGCCAAAAGCTCTGAGAGTGTTGCTTTGATGTTTGGAGTGGGAGCTTGGTCTATGCAAAGATACTCCCCTGGAGCCCGTGGGAGTCGTTGTAGAGGAGTCATGGGATGGGTTGGGTGGGAAGGGACCTTAAAACTCATCCAGTGCCACCCCCTGCCATGGGCAGGGACACCTCCCACTATCCCAGGTGGCTCCAAGCCCTGTCCAGCCTGGCCTCGGGCACTTGCAGCCTCTCATCCCCAGCATCCCTGTTCTCAGCAGGGCTGCTCTCGACCCATCACCATCTGTCAGTGCAGCTGATGTTGTTTCTCTGTGTTACCAAAGTCAGGAGCTGCCCACACTGCTGGGACACATTCAGGGAGCTGCACACACTCCATGCCACGCTCCGTGACATTTGCAAAACACTTCTTCGGTTCCACCTCTGAGCACTTAGGCCTATAAATATTTATTAACCTCCTCTCAGACCTGGATCAGAAATGACTGGGGGAGAGGGGAACCCCTTCCATGGAGCAGCTGGAAAGGCACAGGATCCACACCTCTGACCCTTCAACAACACGGAGGAACAGAAAAGAGCCAGAGGAAGCAGCAAAGGGCAGAGATGGGAGATGCTGAGAGCAGAATAGCTCTGAGCTCAATTCCAGCCCAGCCAGGCTGGAAGTCGCTGGCAGAGCTCTGCCACCTCAGGGCTGCGTGGGTTTGAATTGCTTTCAGTGCCTCTTCATTAAGGTACATTGTCTTTGTAGCCTTTAGAGAGCAGGAGGAACTGTTCACCTTCAAAAGAATTGTGTTAGTGAGCTGTTGGTACTAATGGAATTGTTTCTTTAGTTTCAATGGTGTGGTTTTAACACTGAAAAATCCTTATTTTAAACCTCCTAGATGGCTGGATTGTTGCCTTTGCCCGAGGTAAGCAATCATTACAGTAAAATGAAGGGTTGGGGGCTGTTTCTGCTGGTGGGACACAGGGAATATCGAGAGAGGGGTGGTCCAGGTGGTGAGTAAAGCACTTGCTTTAAAATCCCTCTGTAAATCCACCGTGTAACTCAGGAAATGTCCTGGGGGCACTGAGGGGGAGTGTGACTGCAGCAAGGAGCTGGGTTTAAACCTGATCTAAGTGACTCAGTGAATGCACCAGGGGATGTGGTGAGCAGAGAGGAGAAGTGGTCGTAATTTGCAGAGAAATCAAGCCACGTGTCTGGAGGGGAACTTTTATGAACTGCTCAGTGTTGCAGTCCTTCCATCTGCTGTGCCCCCAGTTAAAGCCTCCTGTGGGCCAAATGAGACTTAAAGAAGTGTCCTCCTCTGCTTTAGGGCACAAAGATCAGGCAGGACGAGATGTAGAGAGGAAACAGAAAGCCTCCTCTCAAGATAACTATTGATTATTGAATGAGCTGATAAATAACAGGCCACGAGATAATGTTGGAGCTGGACTGCACTGGGCTGGACTGGGTTGGACTGGGCTGGACTGGGCTGGACTGGGCTGGCTGCTCTCAGAGCAGGCCCAGGATTGCAGGAGGGGCTGCATGCCCAGGATGGGTGCAAGTCCCACTCACCCACCTTGGTGTGTCCCAGGAAAGCCCCTCTGTGTCAGTCCCATGG
Organism: Serilophus lunatus; assembly: GCA_013399895.1. NCBI lineage: Eukaryota > Metazoa > Chordata > Aves > Passeriformes > Eurylaimidae > Serilophus > Serilophus lunatus. The sequence goes on along the minus strand of VXBA01002409.1, from coordinate 155,066 downwards.
ATCAGCAGGTCACCAATCCCAGGGAATGAAGATCAAAATCTCAACGATTTCAGTAAAAACAGCAACTTCTCAACCTTCTGTTGGTCTATGGGTCAATATTCCAAGCCTCTGTAGTGATGTATTTATTCACCTCTGCCTGCTCTGCCTGTTACCTGGACCATGCTCTGTGCCCCGGGGTGGTGGCCAATAACTATGATCCAGTATGAGTTTGTGCTGCTTGGAATGACTCCCTTGGACAGTTTTCTTGCTGTTCCCATAATGGTTTGGGTTGGAAGGGACCTTAAAAGCTCATCTCATTCCAATCCCTGCCATTGGGATCGATTTTCTCCGAGCCCAGTCCAACCTGGCTTTGGTTATTTGAACCTTGGACTTTAGTTGAGGGGTAGGAATTGGAACAGAATTGCAAAAAAAAATCCCAGTCCTAGGAATCTAAACAGATATAGGCAGCACAGAGCTCCTGGAGCTTGCAGAAACATTCTGATGTTCATATGCAAATTGCATCCCACTTCCTCACAAACTGCAATCACTCCATTGTTTTTGTGCTGGGTGTTTTTGAAAGGATTTCATTGAAGCTTCTTAATGAGGCAGACACAGAATGAAAGAGGTGTGTTATGGATGGAAATTTCTACTGAATGCTCCATGTTAATTCTTCTTTGATTTCAGCTTAGCAAACTTGTTCAGTTTACAAGCAGAAACCAGAACTGCTTAGAGAGAGGCCACTTCCAAAGTGGCATCCTGGGAACGTGCTGTGTTCCTTCTGCGTGCCTGGATTGAGGGCTGGGTCAGGTGTCATTGCGTTCCTGAGCTGTTCTTCCTCCTGGGATGTGGGGAGGGGGCTGCTCTCCTTGAGAAGAGCTCCAGGGAGATGCCCTGGCAAACCCAAGGCCTCTGAAAACCTGGGCATGGAATCATGGAATCCTTAAGGCAGCAGAAGATCTTTAAGACCATCAAGTCCAACCAGCACCACCACCACGTTCACCACTGAGCCACGTCCTCAAATGCCACATCCACGTGATTTTGAACACTTCCAGGGATGGTGACTCTGCCACTGCCCTGGGCAGCCCCTTCCAATGCTTTCCAACCCATTCTGTGATTTTTTTCCCCACTGGTATCAAATCCAAATCTCACCTGGCACAGCCTGAATCATGTCCTGAAGCAAATCCTCTCTGGGTGTTGCTGCTGGCAGTGCAGCTTTGCATCACCTCAGCACAGAGCCCCAGCTAAACATGTGGTTTATTGGTGTAATCCTTGAATTCTGTGGAGCCCAGAGAGCTGCAAGATCTGGTGTGACCCTCTGTGTGCTGGGAGGAGCCCTTAGTGCCCTTAATTACAATGTCTGTGGTCTCTTCCTCAATTCTGAGCATGTGCAGCCCTGTGGGCAGCAGCAGAACTCAGCAGCAACAGCAAAAGCTTTTTATTTTCCCTTCTAAGTGTGCTGCTGCAATTAAAAAAAAATTATAAATGAGAGAAGAAGGAAATGAGGCTGTTGCCAGGGAAGGGTGCTCGTCATTGAGGTGACTTCTATTTTGTGTCTCTCTTGGGTTTATTTATTTCTCTAGTTCTTATTAAGGGACACAATGTAGGTGAACTATGGAATGCAAAAGTGTAGCTTGCTGGAGTTGAAATAAAAGCAGACCTAAATCTCTAGTGGAGGCATGATGAGAACTCCAATGCTTCCCAAATTGCAGCAGGGCTTGAACTGCCTCCCTGCCAACAGCTCTCACTGTTCTCCATCATTTTTAACATAAGCTGATGAAATGAGAGGGACAAGTCTGTATTTCTTGCCCATTCAGCAACAAAATGTTTAAGACATTTGGAATCTCAGAAGATTTCCAGCCCCAGAAGTTTTCATAGGAAGTAGCCCCAGTTTCTGAAATTAAACTGCCTGGAGGGTGAATTCCTGTCAGAACACCTTTTTTTTTCTTTTTTTTGCCTAATTTTAGCATGTGCATTTTTTGGGAAATGATGCCACGGAATCTGTGGGAGCCTGAGAGTTTTAGGGCCAAAATGAGCTGCAGGATCATCTCATCTGACAGGGAGGATTCAGCAATTCCTGCCCTGGGATGGGGCCTCTTCCCCATCCAGCAAATCTGCCTCGGATCAGGCAGGGACTGCGAGGCTCCACATGAGGACAATGCAGCCACACCCCTGTTGAGCTGTTTCCAGTAGTTAATCCCTCCTCACTCTTTTCCCAGGCCTTTGGGATCCAGTTTTCTGTAGGTGCTTCCTGCTGTGTGTTGGGCAGATAGAAAAGTGACAAGAAGTCCAGGGGAAATTGTAATGTCCAGATGATGAGTTCAGTGGTGACAGCCAGTGATGAACCTCATCTCTTGTCCCATCAGAAATAAAAACCACCCTTGAAACATTCTGTTGTTCCCATGCAAAAACAATGCTTTTGAGGATGACAAATCCCATCCCACTCAGCCAAGTCAAAGCCTTCACATTCATTGATTTTCTGCATGTTTCTCTCCTCTTGATGCACCTGGTTTCCACCTCCACTCCTGCTCACACTCTGTGATTTCCCCTCTGGAACCACGTTTCTTGGAGGCATCAAAGACAGGCATTGCCTTGTTTGAAGAACATAAACTTTTAATTTGATGATCAGCTGAAGGCAGGTTCCTTTTGTTCGTGTTTCTTTGCTTAGATACATGCCAAGACAAATTGAAATGTAAAAATAGCTGTCCTTGTTGAGCAATTGCACTCACCAAGGCTCACATGGAAGTGTGTTCTAGGAAGGAGAAGAGGGTGAGAATGGAGGGACTCTTGTGACTTTCGTCCTGGCTTTGTAGCTGATTTGTCATTTGGCTCTGACTCAACAGCAGAACAAGGGATTTGTCACTGCTCTGTGGGGGTGTGTTTGTGCTCTGTGCATGAGCCCTCCCAGCCCTGTGCAGACCTTGGAGATCATTTGATACCATCTGAGTGACTTCCCTACTGTGTGAGCATGTATCTAAGAGAGCTGGCCTGTTGGTTTGGAAACAGATGGATATCTATTCCAGATACATAGATGGAAATAGATGATTTATCAAGTTGCAGAGGCAACAGCTCCCACTTTTAACAGGCCTGGGAGAGTTGTGCTTGGATGGAACAAGTGGCAGCTCAGGGTGCTTTGATTCTCCAGATGCTGGAAGTGGGGATCTGAGGCTCTTTTCACCCTGTTCTCATCTGTGTGGTTGAGACCATCATGCCCTGTGGGCAGGGGTTGCTGCTTGGAGCCTTCCTGATCTCGGCTGCAGTTGCTGTAAAACACATGGGAAGGGGTCTGGAGCCACCTGGGGGGGAATTCTAGAACAGAGGTAAGGGGGAGTTGGGTCTTGGCTGGGTCTTTAAGGACTTCTTGGATCAATAACATCCTTGAAATAAAAGTATGTGGCCTCTTTCCTTATGGTCCTGACATTTCTCAGAATCATGGAGTGGTTTGGGTTGGGAGGGACCTCTCAGCTCATCCCATCCCACCCCCTGCCATGGGCAGGGACACCTCCCACTGTCCCAGGTGGCTCCAGCCTGGCCTTGGACACTTCCAGGGATGGGGCAGCCACAGCTTCTCTGGGCACCCTGTGCCAGGGCCTGCCCACCCTCCCAGGGAGGAAATTCTTCTTTATCTTACCCAAATCTCTGTCAGTTTGAAGCCATTCCCCCGTGTCCTGTCACTCCAGACCTTCATAAATAATCTCTCTCCATGTTTCCTGCATCTTCCTTCAGCTCCTGGAAGGCCACAATGAGGTCACCCCAGAGCCTTCTCTTCTCCAGATGAACATTCCCAATTCTCCAGCCTTTCCTCCCAGCAGAACTGCTCCAGCCCTCTGAGCACCTTGGTGCCTCCTCTGGACTCTCTCCAACAGCTCCATGTCCTTCCCCAACCACTTCAAAAGCATCTCCAGCATTTAACTTTCCACAAATTGTCCCCTTGGATGAGATGTGGGAAGTGACTCCAGTCCCTTCCCATGCCCAGAGCTTAACTCCAGCACCAGCAGTGACTGTACCATCCACAGGCACAGCTCAGCCACTTCCACCCTGGAAAGGAATCAGTGGCAATTGATGCCTCCAAAAAAGAGCAAACAGACCCCCCTAGTCCTGGGCTCTCAGCTCAAAGCTCATTGTAGTGGCCTGTAAAATATTTATATTGCATTGCTGAGCTGTGACTTACATTATCCATAAATGAGTTCAAGGAAACCTTTTCAAAAAGAGTTTTATTTTGGAGCAGGGAAGTGCTTTGTGATCTCCAGTGTTCTGGGGTTTGAATCCACTCCCTCTCCCTTATTTAATCTGTTCAGGAACAATTTGCATTTCAGGGAATGGTGTTTAAATTTTTTATTCCTTGTCTGTTTGGAAAGTCTGTCCTTTGGGGGTTTTTAGTTTTCTATATGTCTCTTCAGTCTGGTAAATTAGTCTTTTTCTCTCTTTTTAAAAAAGAGATAAACTATTATTCTATTTGAGGTCTTGAACTGGGGAATCAGCTTTGAATTTCCAGCTCCTCTGCCCTGGACTCCTGGGTTTCTTTGGGCAGGTTTAGCAGTTTATTGAAACTCAGCTGAACTTCACTATCAACAGATGTGGACACCTTTTAGAGTTCAATGAAATTACACTCTCTGTATGTCCTGCAGATGAAAACTATTGTTAACTTCATTTTTAAAGGCTTGAGGGCCACCTGCATGAGGGTGTGGAAGGATCCTTAGAGCAGAGGTGGGGATTCCTGTGTTATTTTCAGTCCTGCTGTCACATTCATCCAATTAGTTTGCACCTAAAACGGCCCTTTACATCCCCCAAAAACCTCCTTGTGCTGAGAGGATGCTGCTGCAGTGATAAATATGCTACTTTCATGACTTAAATAATTAAAAATACACTTTAAAAAAATCCTTCTGCACACACTATGGAAAGGTCTGGTGCATTTATTGTAGCCTCTCATGGATCCTTAAGGTTTTATGGGCACTTTAAAGCAGGAATAAAGATCTTTTTTACAGTCAAAAACCAGATGTCTTTCAAACTGCCATCCTGTTCTGCACAAGACTGTTTTCTCTTTAAGATGTTGCATCTGGAACACGAGTTTTCACCTTTCCTTTTGCTAGAGATGGGCGGGTGTAGGGCAGAGGAAATCTCACTGAAGGTCTGTGAGGCTCCTCAGCTGGGCAGCACAACCTGAGTGTGACAGGGGTGGCTCTGTCCCCCCACCCCAAATACTCAGACCTGGATGGCTCCATCCCTGAGCCTCTCATGGTATTTATTCCCATACTTAAGGCACATAAAAGCATCCATGGGAATCTTGCATGCGAGGATGAACTCCCAGCTGGAAGCAGAATCCTTCAGACACTCCACCCCCATTTCCTCCGTGTCCAGCATAAAAAGGACCTCACTGACATGTCTTTGGGGTCCAGCTCAAAGCAGCTTAAATTCCAATGACTTTATGAATTTGCAATATAGATGTGGTAAATATCCCTTTGGAAGGATCCCATTTTCCACCTGGAAAACAAGGATAACACTGCTGTGTCCCCAAATGGCAGCTCCTAACGAAGGACCCTGCAAAGCATCGGGATCAGTGTGGGCTTGGCTCTGTAATGATCCTGGCACTGCAGGGAGAGGAGGGAACCCAGATAAAGTAACAGACACGGCACAGCTCTGCCTTTGACTGCAGGATATCAAAGGATAAGAAAATCCAATGAACTAAAAGGGAAGTTCTGTTTGCAGAGTCACAAAAGAAGAATAATGGACACACAGTCCTTCAGTTTAGAGATTCATCCATGGAATCTCCCCAAGAAACAGGCCTGATATACATTCAGGTGTGCATTTCTTTTAGTTTTTACTTTTTGGAAGAGCTTTACACCTCAGTTCCCTGCCCCAATCCCTGTGCTGGGTGTGTGGAAGAAAAGAGCAAGAGAGCCAAAAGCTACAATGGTTTTCTGCAGAGATTTCCTCTTTCTCGCACTTGTGATATATCAGATTACCTTATCAGAGCCACTGGTTGAATTAGAATATCATTTATTATAGCCTATCAATCAGATTCCATCGTGATAATGTGCCTTTCCTTCAGCAAATGCTATTAAAGGGGGGGGAGGGGGAATAGAAAGGAGGGAGAATTGCTTGAAAAGGGTGTTAATCAAGAGGTTTGTCCAAAACTTGACAGAAACAACAGAATATTTTGCAGTCTGCAGGAACTGCCAAGATATTTGAGGGAGAAAAAAAAAAACATCAAAAAAAATCAGCTCTTCAAAAGACAGATGATAAAATTATTTCATCTCCCTGGATCTCTTTGATAAATAGTCACCTCTGCAACTCGGGAGCCCTTTGAAAGAAATGTAAAAATAGGATGTTTGGTGTCAGTGTTACTCAGATGGCTGCCCCATCCCTGGAAGAGTCCAAGGCCAGGTTGGATCCACCTGGGATAGTGGGAGGTGTCCCTGCCCGTGGCAGGGGGGTGGAATGAGATGAGCTTTTTGGTCCTTCCCAACCCAAACCATTCCATGATTCTATGAAAATAGTCTTGCAAAAAAATGTCGACCCAGTGTAAGTTACAGAGGGCAAATATTTCCAACTCCCCTGTTGAATAGCAATGACAATCCTGCAGTGCCCAGTCCTTCCAGCTCTGCCAAGGTCCCACTAAGTGCCAAGCAGGAGCTGTTGACCAAAATGCAGCCTGGAATTTAAACCATCTCCCCCAGGAGTACAAAGCCCATTTCCCAGGTGGGATGTGTTCCCTGGACCTGGCTGTGTAAATCTGATCTGAACACAGATCTGGGCACTTCAGCGACTTCTGGTCTTCGTTCACCTGAACTCCTCCGAATGTTTTCTCCTGCAGCCTCACGTTCTGTTCAGGCAGCTGGAATGTGTTCTGGTGGTGATAAAATCTCTTGCTAAGCACCCAGCTAATGTGGTTGGTTTGGAGATGCAAAAGAAGAACAAGTGTTTCAGGGGAGTGTTTAAGCAATTAGAGAAAAATGAGGATTTTCTTCCTTCTTTCTGAGCCCCTGAGAGAATATTATGAGTAGATCAGATCCAGCTCTGGAAAGACAACGTGAACCAGTAGCTGAGTGGTTAAAGCTAACTTAATGTTATATATTAATAATATATAATAATTAGGATTCCTAATAATGACTGGAAGTTGCTGATTGAACTATTTCCTAAGTGTTTGTCCAAAGCAAAATACAGAGTAGGGTCAGGAGAAGAGACAAATCCCAGCTCAGCAACCAAATGGCTGCTGGAGGGAGGGGGGAAACCTGCTTTTATTAAATGATGCTGGCACAAACCAAACCAATTTTCTTCCCCTCTTGTCTTAATTTTTCTCTGCTTGCCTTTTGCATACTGAGCCTGCAGAGCCACTGCTGTGTCGGGCCAAACTGGGGAGCATTTCCTCCTTTCCCTTCTCCTGCTCTTGTCTGTCCAGGGGGTTGTGGAAGCCAATTCTGAGGAGCCTGGTTGTGACCTGGGGGCTGAGCCAGCACGTCTTGGCTGCAGGGGCTGCAGGGCTTGGCAGTGTTTGTCAAGTGTGTGCAGTGACAGGTCCCAAAGCAGGACACTGGGTTCAGTCCTGGCTGTCACCCTCTGCCCCTGGACCCCTCTCCCTGCTCTCACCTTATTGCCAGACTTGGACAAAGTGAGGGTCGTTTGCCAAACGTGGGAGTTGGGGATAAGCAGGTTTGTTATGTAAGTTTTCAGCTGTCAGGAAGTGTGATGGGGTTTGACTCTGCTGCCTGACTGCAGTGATGGGTTCAGGGGAGAGAAGGTGCCACAGAAACGAGTGGGTTTCCTTCAGTCCAGGACACAGTTGACATTTTAAATAAACTTGCAGGGCTGAAATCTGAGGTTGGGGGTAAATAACTGTGGCTCGGGTCTGGCCTGTAACATTGCTGATGTTTATTTACCATTCCAAGTTAAATTGTTACAGCAAACTGCTTCATAATTGCTGTGTGCATGCCCTGGGCTGCGGGGCCAGGACAGACAGAAGCCACCAGCATTAGTCACATTTGATGTCCTTTAGGACCTGTCTGAGAAATCACCACCCTGGTACGTTCATTACTGACAGATAATGGTTGAGCAGCATTACTGGGGGCTTTTTTTTTTATTATTTCTGCATCCTGTGGCTGAATTTCTCGTTCAAACACCACAGACATTGCTCATGCTGGGAGCAGCTTTATTTGGGAGCCTTCTCCGGGTTCTCCAATATCCAGATGTCTCTGTGGCTGCCCTGGGGCAGGTGGAGGACACCAAGTGGGAAGAAAGAACTGTAAAGAATATTTTCCTGTCTGGCTGTGCTGCACTTACCAGACAGTCCCGGTGCTTCAGTGCCTGGTGGTCATTAAACACTGATCTTCATTTACTTTGCAATCAAAAGGGCTATTATAGGAAGTTATTTGAGTTTGTGAAACACCGGGAGAGCAAGAAGATGTTATCTAGATGCAAAATGATTTTATTTTTAAAAGCCCTTTTTGTTTAAATATGGCTCATCTCAGGGGTGGTTTAAAATGCATAATAGTCCATGGAACAGTTGTGCAGACTCGATGCATTATGATATTTTTATGTACTGTTTGAAAAATTACAAATGGAAGGGTTTACTTGCTTTAAAACACTTTTGACTTAAAAGCCACACAGCTACATCCAATGCCAGTGATTGTTATGAATAATAGAAAATGAGAAGTGAATGGAGTGATGTGACTTCCTGATGTTTTGAAGTTCCCTTATCTCAGAGTGCTTATCAAAACTGTTAGGAAGTGTTTTGAATTAATGGCTGCACTTGTTGGTATGGCAGTGGTTGTGTTAAGATGATGGACAGACCAAGAGCAGCCCTGGGAGAAGGACTTGGGGAGTTGGTGGGGGGGAAGCTGGAGGTGCCCCAGCCCAGAACCCCCCCTGCCCTGGCACAGGTTGCCCAGAGAAGCTGGATTTGTTCTGGAGTGAAAATCCTTCAACTGCCCCCACACGAACCCTGGGACACACCCCAGGATGCTGCACTTCTGGAAATGGAAAGATCAGAGCGTGGGGTGATATGATGGCTGAGATCAAATCCCACATCCATAAAACCCCAGAGTATCTGCTGAGTGGTCCTGGCTCCTCCACCCCTTCCCAGGGATTATTCTGCCTTTCCATGGGCACATCTGGCCTTTGGTCAGAGAAGTTCATTCTCCAGGACAGATGAGACCTCCTGGAATACCAGGGCCTGCTGCACCCTGCTGTCCTCCCTCCACATGGAACACAGAGGGTGTTGACCACAAGGTGAATCCATGGGAGGGGGTAGCACTGTCCCACTGAGGAGCTCACACCTTATTTCCAGTTCAATGGAAACACCTGTTGCTTCCCTGGTTTGTTTTTTATTTTTTTCTCAGTGTCTTGCATTAGTGAGAATTCCTAAAATAACCCCTCCTTGTCTTTGCACAGAAGTCTGTGTGTGCAGCCATATGGATGAGCAATATTTTCCAGCCTGTGCCTCCTGGGAAGCTGAGCTTGCTCTGACCTCAGCTGAGGGGTCAGGGCAGAAGGGGGTTTTGCTGGCAAGGTTTGGAGCTGTGTGTGCCATGACTGCCTGGGATGCTCTGGCCTATCAAGCTTAGACTCTTTGGGAAGAGGGAGTTGTGTGATCTCAGGAGGCTTAAAGTCCCTGCTGAGATCTTTTGGCTGCGTGGGTGTGACAGGAGACGAACAGAGCTCAGTGTTCTAAGCCTAAACAAGTGGTGGTGCTCTGTCATGGTGAGCTGGGTCAGTCTGGCTCCACATCTAAGGCCTCTCTGACTTCCCAGCATTAACAAGGAGCAGAAGGTTCCTCAGCAGCAATGATTATCCTGCTGGAGAGGCAGGGATGCTGTAGAATGCAGGAGAAAGGACTGGGGACACTTGAAAGGACAAGTGGAATTTGGGGGAGCTGTGTGGGGCTGGATAACAAAGCTGTGATTGTCTCTCTTCTCTTTTTATTTAGAACCACCCTGAAAGCTCAGCATGAACAAATACCATGGCACAGACTCACCAGGCTGGGCTGGAAGGTGTTGGTTCCTCACACCCAAATTTACACAGAAGAGACCAAATAAATGATGCCCTGTGACAACTGTGCAGCCAAAGATGGGATTTGTCCACCCACAGCCAGTTGTTCCTTGCTCAGAGGGCAGCAAATGTGCATGAACTTGCTCTATAAAGGTAAGTGTTTCATTTTGGAGGTTCTTTGGAAAGCTGGCCTCTATTTTCTGCCCAGACTGGCTCCTAAATCTCCAATGGGCCACCACACATTGGAATTCATCCCTTCTGAGCTCTGCTTTGGAGAGCTGGACAAACTGAATCTCTACCCTTTAATGCATATTACTTTCTGGGTAGGGTTTTCACAGCCAAGCTGCTTGAAAAATAGTAAATCTGAAAGGAAAATCCATTTTTAAATCATTAAAAGCATTAAAAATGACCTTTACCTGCTGCAAACGTAATCCGTTAATAACGTGTCGTGTACTGGGCAGATAATGGGGATCTTCCACCCAGGGATTAAGGGATTGTGCAAACTCAGCTGCTGATTTACTGAGAAAATAGGCACTTTTTAAACTCCCAGTTGGAACCATATGGGTGCCACCACCTGCATTAGGACACACTTCCACCTTGTGCCTACCCCAGATTTTTAAATGTGCACAAGTGTTGTTGGAATAAGTCCCAGAACTTGGGGTCTCTGAGCAAGGGATGGTGATACAACGATTTTTTTGGTTATTTCAGTTGCATCAGAATAATATCTGGGGCTCTAAGAGGTGGATTAATGTCTTTGTGTCCCTGGCATGTATTTAGGGTGGCTTAAATTCAGGTCGGTGGTTTAACTTATCTTGCTTTCCTATGCTCTAAAGGAAGAAAATCCAACAAGAAATGAAGTGTGTAAGTATTTTTAGCTGTAATTCCTGGTGTTTGCAGTGTACAAAGCTTGGACAGCCTTTGTGTTCTGGTGTGATCCCCTATAGAAAATCTTAACTCTTAATCTTTACACAGGGCAGGAGTGTTCCCCTTGTAGCTCTTATCCAAAGCAGGTACAAGCTGGTCTGGATTTCTCTCAGGCAGAGCAGCTTCTCAGCTGGGAATGTCCCCCAGATTCCCTGGGGGCACTGAGGTGACTTGTGCCCTGGGAATTTTAATTAGGATTTCAGAGTTAAAATGCACATTTTGCCCTGGGTGAGCTTCTGGTGTGATCCTGGCAGTGCTGTGAGGGCTGGAGCAGCACAGACAGGCTGGATTTGCTGGCTCTCCGTGGCTGGGGATGGAGTGAGGGATGTTGGTGTTGTCACCCTCATCAATCTCCCCGTCCTCAAGTCACTCCTGCAAATAGAAGTTAAATGTTGAGAATGTACAGACAAAACCTTGCACAACACTTGGTACAGCTGAGGAGGCTTCATGGAGGCTGGGATGTGTCAGCTTGATTTATCACCAACCTTCTGAAGAAAATCAACAATTGTGGTGGCAGAGCAGAGCTCTCTTCATCCAAGAGCCATCAGATTTGCCAAGGCACCAAGGGGCTGGGGGAGGGCCCTTGGGGGCAGGTAGAGCTGCCAGGTGAAACAGCAGCTCCTTGGCCTCTCACAGAGCTTGTTCCTGCAGCAAACCCAGGAGAAAACAGTCTTGTTTTCCTCAATTCTGGCTGGTCTCCCTCCCCTGGAAATGAAATGAAAATTAAGCCCAGCTCCTCTGAGCAGAAGCCTCGCTTGGAAGGCTGGCACAGCACCTGAGGGTGGCCAGGCCTTGGCACTGAGCCCTCAGGGGACAGTTCTCTGCTTGGACAGACCATTCATGGTGCTTATGTCAGTTTATATCAGCCCCTGCATCATGTGCCCTGAGTCCAAATAATCTGCCCACCGTGTACCTGCCCCATGAGAAACACGGTTTGGATTCCCTGGAAACCCTCAGCCCCTCTGGAGGCAGGTGGGACCAGGAAGAGCCTCAGCCAGACTGTGACAATGGGACAATTGGCTTCTAGAACCAGAGAATATGGAAGAGTCCTGCTGGGCCTGGAGGAGGATGCTGATGCTTTTAAGATGAGAGGACAATTTCATCCAAGCTGTGCTAATTCAGCTAAAGCTCAGCCCTGTGCTTTCTCCCCTTGGAAACTAAAGCTATTTAGGTTGTACTTGGAGGGACAATGATTTTCAGCCACCAACAACAGTCAGTGCTGTAGAATTGTGATTCCAAAGCCTGCACTCTTTATCCTCATGGGAAAACTGGCTTAGAGTGGTGAAAATGCTTCACCCAGACCTCAGGTGAGCTGGGAATGGAGCAGAAGGTAAATCCAAGAGTTTTGGTGAGGACTCAGGAACTTTTAGTTGCACTTAACAAGTTAACAGGATCTTTGGGTGCCTGTACATGGTGGTGGGAGAGAAAGGAGCATTTATTCTGCCAGAGCAGCTGCTGCTTTTTCTGGTTCCCAAACATCCAAACCACTGGGTACATGTGAAACCCATGGTGTGTTTATTGTCAGCAGGGATTTCCCAGGCAGCTTAAGTGCTTAAGTCTCATTAAAATCCAGCAGGAGCTGGGCCTTGCCAATCTCATTTGTGCCTTTGAAAAAGATAAACCTTACATTCCTTGTTTTTAAGGAGTTTTTACTGCTCCTCTGGATGGATCAGTGCCTCGAGCTCCATGTCTCAGAGCTGCTCACAAGGTGCATCTGGGCTGATCAGTGATGCTTCAGCCCATTCTCTGGGAAGTTCAGAGCATGGGACGAGCCATTTAAGTGATTATCCCAGGAATGGATGGGGCCATAAACATCTCCCCTGCTCCTAACCCAGCAGCTAATGCAGAGATGCTGCTGGGCTCCACTGCAGCTCCACTGCAATTAGGTTGGATATTAAATAAATAAAAACCCCAGCTCAGTTCAGCTGTGCTGGAACTCACTGAAGGTGAATTCACCCCTGTTCAGCAGTGCTGACTGAGATCTTGGTGGATATTGTTAAATTTCCCCCCAGTTTTTCCATGGTCTTTGCAAAAGTGACACGTTCCTTTTGTCCACTTCAAATTACAGAATCACAGGATGGTTTGGGTTGGAAGGGACCTTGAAGCTCATCCAGTTCTATCCCCTGAGGGACTCTGGGTGCAGCAGTGAGGCTGATTTTTACACTGGGGTTTGCTGGAGAGCCCCTGGAGCTCCCCTTGTCCCCTGTGCAGGGGACACATCCCATCCCTTCCCAGGGCCTCTGGACTGATGGGCTGTTGTGGCTGGAAGCCCATGTGGGCACAGGAGACCCCAGAGCCCCCACGGTCTCCATCATCCACACTGCACCAAAGTGGTGGTGGCAGAGCCACTGTGGGGCCCTGGCTCATCAAATGCAGCTATGGCTGGAACTGATGGTCCTAGAGGTCTTTTCCAACCTTAAAGATTCTATAATTCTGTAATTCACAGCCTTACACTCCTTCCAATAAAGACTGAAGCTCTGGGAGGAGAGATCAGGCCACTAAACCAGGGAAGGTTAACCAGGAATATTAAATAAAGTGCAATTTCCACCTCCTCCCCGCCTCTGGAACAGCCACTTTGGAGCTGATGGGCTGGCGAGGGGCAAGGGAATGAGCTGATAGGAATTAATAAAGACTGGGATTAATTGTGTGCTCTCTCAACCTGCCCAGAGCACAGGGACTCCCTTGTGCAGGTCAGAGGTGTTGCACCACCAAGATCTGTGGGATTTACTCTCCTCTCCTGGTATAAATCAGCAATGATCACTTCTCCAAACTTGTCCAGAGATGTTTTCCCTCCTCCCCAGCCCCTGTAATTCCCAAGTACCCCAAGCAGGCCTGTTTTCCTCCTCCTGGTCATAGTAACTCCCTGGCAGCACCCTTTGGGCTGAGCTGCTGCTCGTGGGGAGGGAGTTAAGATGAACTAAAATGCATTAAGGCCTCTTTAATTCAGAAGAGGAAGGTTTGTGTCATGGTCTCACACAGTTTAAGTAATCTACTTTAAAATTAATTTGGTTTAATTTTCCTTAGGGCCCCCATGTGGATATACCCTTAAATACCTAGAATAAATAACAGGTAACTCGGTTGTAAATCACCACAAGTAATTGTGTACCTACTTACCTATTGTAAATCAGCAGTAACTCCAGAGGGGCTGATTCTCTTTGTGTATCCCTGGAATAAATGAAGAGTAGCCTGCTGTAAGTCAATAAAGCTAATTTTCTTTCTACTTTCCTGGGATAAAACAAGAGTAAGTCTGGGGTAAGGAGCTCAGCTGAGAGAAATTCAAACCAAGAAAGTGCATATTTCTGCTTCTGAAGGTAATTAATGATTGGAACAACTGACCAAGGACTGTAATGGACTCTGAGGGACTGCAGAACTTCTTCTGTCAAGCTCAGGTAATTTCCTGAGACTGCTCTTGTCCAGGCAGGCATTAGTCTGAAGGAAAGGGCTCTGGCCTGTGCTAGGCAGAGTTCCCTGTTAAATGAGTAGATTTATCCCTGCACACAACCCTCTTGCCTTATCAACCCTGTGAAGGTCAGGAGCTCTATTTGCTGCTCTATTTGGAAAGTTCCAGACAAGGCTCATTGTGGTGGCCGGGCAGGAGATGGCAAATGGGCCAGGAAAGGCTGAGGCAGGACTATCCCATCCCTCTGGGTTCCTGGCATTGCTGAGGCCATGGTCTTGCTCAGAGGGAGAACCCAGTGTGGCAAATGAAGGAATTCATTCCTGCCTGGCACTTCTGCTTGGAGCATTTCATGGGAGTAACTTCAGCATGCTGCAGTTAGAGGATCATGGAATTGTGGAATAGTTTGGGTTGGGAGGGACCTTAAATCTCATCCCTTTTCCACCCCCTGCCATAGGCAGGGACACCTTCCACTACCCCAGGAGGCTCCAGCCTGACCTTGGACACTTCCAGGGATGGGGCAGCCATCTCTGTAAGACCGAGTGGGATTTATGATTTAGGGCTGTGAAAAATAACTACTTATAGTAATGGGGGTAGATCATATGTTGTGGGTTTTTTCCCTCCTGACAATACAGTCTTTGGCAAATTTTCCACTCCAGTCTAAAAATCGTGTGTTTCCTTCCAAAGCAGAGCCTTGTCCCCGTGCTGCAGAGGAAAGGTGACATGAAGAGCAAATCAGCAGAGAACATAATTAGCAAAGTGAGTAGAAACCCCATCTGATGTTGTGGCACTTCACACCCTATTTACAGAGGAATTAACACCTTCACTGTCACGCTCGAGACATCGCATTTCACTCTGCTCAGAAGGATTTGTCTTGAGAAGAAAATTGATTTAATCACATGCTCGTGGATCTGTGGGGTTCTGTTGTCCTCTCCCCTTGGGTCTCACAGCTCCTGTGCAGGAACAGCCTCCAGCTCAAGAATTATTATCATTTTCTCAGTAATTTGGTTCAGTCTTGTATCTGTTGCCTGGATTTCTGGCTGTGACTCAGAATTGAACTCCAAACTCTCAAGGGATTTTTGTTTGTGTGGATAAACCCAGTGCTGCTCTCATTAGCAAGACTATAATGCCAGATGCTCTCCAGCCTATATCCTTCAGGAGAGGGGTTTGCATCCTCTCCCTTTATAGCACATCCATGGAAAGGCCCAAAGTTAAATTGAGGAGTGAAAAAGGGCTGGTTGCTTTATTGTCAGCTACTATTGATCAGAGCTTGGCTGGCCCCTGCCTACACCATGTTCATCAGCTGGCCTTAAAGTGGGTAAAATGGGACAAAAAAAGTGGAATAAGGGATAAGAGCTGGTTTTATAAGGGTGAGTTGAGTGTTTTTTCTGCAGGGGATCTTTTACTTCCATGGTGAGTCATGGGGAGGATGGTGAGGTAAGGATGGTTTCATGTGATGAATGGATCAGCTGTAGGTTTATGCCTCATCTGTAAAGCGTGTTTGGGGTAAGAAAAATCCAGAAACACGATGTTTCTGAGTTTTGTGTGTACATCTCCATAGCACAGACCTGTACATGTGCATGCAAAGAAACCACTTTGGAAGGAAAGCTGAATGAATGTTGCATGAGCAGAAGCTGTGCTTGCATAAAGATGGGAAAACTCTATCTTTTATGGAAAGTGGAAGAATATAGACTCTGCTTTTTTGTGCTTCATGTAGATAAGCCCCAAGGAAAGCTCACCCAAACCCAGAGCCAAAGGTTTTGGGAGAAAGCCCAATTCCTGAGGGCAGACTCATGGGTCCAGATGAATCAAAGTGTCATTAACTGTCTCATAAGAGACGCTTTCAGCTCTCCAGTTACATTTTCTGGCAATTTCTCTTCCCATAAACCCAAGCTTTCCTTTCCCCATATATATTTGTCTGAATGTGTTATTTTTCCACCCCTCTGTCCCCACTCTATTCGAGCCTGTCCTGTCACTCCCTGAGGACACATCTGTTCCCAGGAGGGATTTTGCAGCAGGTCTGTGTTACACTGCAAAGGAGTGAGTTAAAAGCAAGACTGAAGCTTCCATGGAAGAAGTGGCTGGAGAACTGAGGGAATGGGATTCAACATCCTTTCCTAAGTTACCTGCCAGGGCTGGGAGCCCCTTCCATCCCAGCTCCCTTCCTGGGCACAGAGGAGATTCTGTTTGACAGGTCTGATCCTTGGAGTTAAAAGTTTATTCCTCCATCAGCACATTAATGAAAAGAGAAACGTAGCTCAGGGAGGGAGGCTTAGGAAAAGAAAATCAAACTAAATCTATCAATTCCCCATCCTGAATAAATGAATCTATTACCTTGGGGTGAGATGCCTGGCAGATAAGGGGTGTTCCACATGAAATCGGGAATAAAACCCAGGCATTCCTTTGCAAACCCCGTGCTGAGCGCTGGGCTCGTCTCCCGTGTGCTGTTGGCTTTGCCATCTGAGCCACGATTTCCTCGTTAGTGCCTGTAAAGAGAACATTTCTTGTCTGTGTTCAGGTTAGAGAAAGTTAATGGGAAGAAATGCCAATAGATGGCGCTTGGGAATACGCGGAGGCGGGAATGGGCTCGGAGGGAGCGATGGAGCTTTGGTTCCTCCGGGAGCTCCTGGGTTTGCCGGTCCCGGGGAGCCCGGGGTGCCATCCCTGGCCATCCCCCCTGGATGCTGCCGGCGGATCCAGCCCTGCCTCTGGTCCCCCAGTCGCTCTCCTTTAGATTTTCAACCAGCCCGGGCTAAGCCGGGCCGGGAGGAGCTGGCCAGGGTATATCGTGGGTAAATCGCTGTTCCACCTGCGCTGACAGGAGCAATTTATCTCGGGCTGGAAAAAGCCGCTGCTTCCCATCCTGAGCTGGGAGGGTCATTCATCACTTTTTGTTATTTTTATAGCAGAAGGGAGAGCGCTGGTGCCCTCCCCCCATCGCCTGCAGCCGGTCCCTGGGGGCAGATGAGCTGCTCCGAGCTCAGGGGTTATTTCCATTTGTATTTTTAACAGTGCGGTCAAACCTGCAGCCTCCCCTGGGCAGGGACAGATGGGGGAAGGCTTTGAAACCCCAGTGGGGGCTGGATGTGGCCTTTGGCTCCTGCAGCTCATGGGGCAGGTGGTGGCTCTCGAATTCCTCATGGTGCCTCTGAATCCACCACAACACCCACCCTGAACCTGGGGGCTCCTGCAGGTGTCAGTGGTCTGGGGTGAGGAAGATTTGGGAGATTTTCAGACTTAAAGACCTCACTTGTCAGAAAGAAGGGCCACCCTTTCTCCCACAGACTCTTCTCCCCCTCTGGTCTCTGATTCATCCGTTCAGGTGTTGTAGAACACACAGCTCTGTTTCCTTGGGATGCTGAGCTCTGCACAGCCACACTCACTGGCTGTATGTACAGGCACAAACACGTGCATGTTTTATCTCTGCTGCTTTAGTTGTACAGACAGAGATTCAAGAGATTGTTTTTCAGAGAGATCTACTGAACATACAGATACCCAGAGCAGCTGTGGCTGCTCCATCCCTGGGAGTGTCCAAGGCCAGGTTGGAGCAACCTGGGAGAGTGGGAGGTGTCCATGCCCATGACAAGGGTGGAACAGGATGAGCTTTAAGGTCTCTCCCAACCCAAGCCATTCCATGATGATTCTATGATACATTTACAGGCCATGCTGGGAGAGCTCCTTCCCCTCCTGCTGCGTGATGAGGCTTCAGGGTTTTGCTCTTCACTTGTTTTCATATCTGGATTCTTTGGGCACTGAAGAGCTGTGCCCAGTCAGCAAGAGACAGAAGATCAGACAGCAGAGACTTTCAGGATAATACAGGTGCTACATGATCCCTCCATCACCGGAGGGATAGTGCTTCAATTACTCTGCCAATCACTGTCCCTCAGCCTCCTGTCACTTCTTGGGCACTCGGGGAATCCCCAGAGCAGCCAGAAGTGGCAGATATCTATACCTGCAAACGGCCATTTTGCATAATTCTGGGCACAAGGGAGCAGAGCCTGGGAGGTTGCATCCACAGCCCCATTTCCATGGAATATTTCAAGCAGGCGGGTGAGGCCCTTGGTGTATTAACTTACAGGGACAATTGCAGAGCGGGGAGATTTTACTTGTAGTGATGGAAATTGCTTTTGTGTCTCGTGTGTCACTCCAGTGAGCTTGTTCAGAGGAAGGGCAGTGAGGAGAAAGGGGAGGGGGTGTGTCCTGCTCCCCCCTCTCTTCTGCTTTCTCCCACTTCAGAGGAAGCTTTTGGAGCTGCAGAGCATTCAGTGATGGAGATCATGGAATTTGGAATGGTTTGGGCTGGAAAGGACCTTAAAGATCATCCAGATCCAGTCCCTGCCGTGGACAAAAAACATGGCATGAGCCTGTGGGTGGGATTTAGGCCACCTGGATATTCCTCCAAGTGATACAGGACTGATTATCAGTTTACTGTTGTCTTCTCCTTCCTCTGAGGGTCTTGTGAGCAGAAATTCCACACAGACAGATTTAACAGGGGAAGAACAAAGCCACTGCTGTGGATGACTTTTATCCCAGTGTAAACCTGGCTCTTTCTCTCTAGAGATAAGTCACATTGCACTTGCACTTGTTAGTCCAGGAGGGAACCTCTCCCTGCTGAGTCCAGCTGGGGCAAGAAGAGGCTGTGGGCAGCAGAGTTGAGAACAGGCACCTGCATGTGCTCCTACTTCATCCTTCCTTTGCCAAAAATTGACACTTCTGCCTTCTTGCAAATCTGGGAGCTGCTGGAGGCAGGGATCTGGCTGTGGCTCTTGTCCTTGCTGGGAGCACAGCCCCGGGGCAGCAGGACTGAGCCCCTGAGGCTGCAGTTGTGTGCAGTGAGTTCTGTGCTGGGCACCTTCCTGCCAGTTTGGTTTGGTGTTTTTTTTTAAAATCTCACTTGCACTTCAGCTCTTCGTTACAGTGCCACTCGTGGGTCTGACAGCTGCTAACAAACACCCAGGGACTCCAGACAGCTTTGCACACTATCTCTGAGTGCCCCAGGCAAAGCCTAAAACACAGAAAACATGAAAATAACCTCTGGTGTTCACTGCCATCCTCACACCCTTTGTTCCCCCGGGGTGGGGAGTGAGAGGTGAGGCTCAGATTTAGCAAGCAGAGGTGCCCATGGGCTGAGAGGTACTGGGATTCAATGTGGGGCTCTGTTTTTATTCCTGCTGTGTGTATTTGTATGGGAATGTTGTAGAGCCTGATTCGGGACAGTGACCTGCTGCACAGGACGTGGTTCAGTCTGTGCTCCCACGTTTTTAGCTCGGCTCAAAAGGAAGCAAAGCTGAAGTGATCCTGGGCTTAAGTGTGTCTTTGACTTGTGATGGTTGAGGTGTGATAGAGAAATCAGGTATTACAAGTCCAGGGAAGCACATGAGTCTCACAATGTTGAGCAGCTCAGAGGAGGGAAACCCTAAATCCTGGAATTTTGGTGGCACAGCTCTTCGTTGAGTCTGTAGAGCTCTGAGCCCAAGGTTCCCCAGGTTGGATGGGGCTTGGAGCAACCTGGGATAGTGGAAAGTGTCCCTGCCCATGGCAAGGGGTGGAACTGGATGGGCTTTAAGGTCTCTTCCAACCCAAGCCACCCCGATTCCCTGTTTTCTCTCGTGTTTCCCAGGATGCAGGAAGGCAGGTCACTTCCATCCCTCTTCCTGCTGCATCCTCAGCCCTTGAGCAGCAGCCCCCAGGTTTTGCCAGTGCAGCACTTGCCTGGAGCTCACGGAGATTCTTCATACTGGTTTCTGGCTCTGAGATTGTTAAAATGTGCTGGTCAGGTTTATCCTCCCTAATCCTGAGTTATTCAAATGGGCTGCTCTGTCTTTCATGTTAAACAAACAGACAAACAAAAAGCCTTAGGAAGCAAAGTCCTGATTTGCTGATTAGACCCAGCCCTGCTGGAAGCTCATCCTAAAATCCATCGGAGTGCATCTGGAAGGCTCCCCTGGAGAACTGCGGTGTTTTGAGTCTTGAAGGGCTGACTTGAAATACATTTGCATTCAAGTGCAGATGAGAACGACCTGCAGGAAACAAGCCCAGGTCAGCTGTGTGAGCCTGGCTCTGCTCTGGGTGGTGTTGAGAGGTTGTAAAAGAGCCTGTCAGGAGTATTAGTGCAGGGAAGGGAAAAGAGCAGCTATGTTAGAATGTATTTTCTGCTGTTTATTAGCAGTTAAAACACTGATGTGTTCCTGACACTTTTGAGTGTTCAGCCAGGAGTAAAAAGAAGTGCTGTGAAGTACAGGAGGGGAAAGGGAAGTTCAGGATAAAAAGGATTTCTTCTTTCCACACATAATCTGAAGAATGGGAGAGAGATGTCACCAGGCAGATAAATATTCCTTTCTCCTGGCCTTGTTCTGCAAGTGTGTCTGCACTGGGAGACAAGAGGAGAGCAGAAAACTTGCACACAAACCCCTGAATTCCTTTGCATCCTCTGCTATCTGTTATAGCTTGAAGGAAAGTGTGTCTCACTTTCCCTTGATTTAACTGAAGAGCTCTCTGTGCCTTTTCCCAGCCCTGGATTGCAAGACCTCCCAACATTGGGAAGAGGAGCCCTGTGACCTGGCAGTGAAGTTCCTCCCTCTGGAAAAGTTGCTGAAGGGTTCAGAGAAGTTCTTCCATGTGCTGATCCTCCTGTGCCTCTGAGGAGTTTGGAGCAAGTCGAGGCAAAGGCTGTTTCTTGATCCTCTGCCCTTGCCCAATGAACACATGGTCTGTTTATTGTCCTTCATTCCCAAGCCTAGTTAAAGCTCTTCCATTCCAGGCTGTCATTTGATGATTAGTTTGCCTTTTGCTCCCACCAAATCAGTGCTCTGGGTGCACATTTTCAGTTGTGTAAAGAAAGTCTCCTCAATTCTCCCAGTTCTCTCCTTCCTCAGCGAAAGATACGTCCCAGTATTAGATCCCAAAAGAGATTAATGACAGCTACTGCACCCGTGGGACACTGTTCTCTTACTGCTGCCCAGTACAAAACGATCCCTTTCCTGTCTCTTCTCAGGCACCACCTCATGCATCTGCATCCCTGCTGGAGCTTTGGCCTGATGCTCAGCTTAATATATTCTGTGCACAGTTTTGTCCCATTATTCCTAGTTAAACTCTCTTGGATCACCCAGAACATGAGGAATGCACAGCAGCTTCCCACAGCACAGCATAATTAGCTGCTTCAAAAACTACCTGCAAAGAGTGATGCCCTCATTATGCCGAGCACAGGAGGGTTTGGTGGGACGAGATGCCTCAGGAAGAAGATGCATTTCACTTTAGAGGAAGAACAAGAGGCAGCCCTTGCCCTCCTGCTGTTCCCTTTATCACTGATTGCCTTGGGAACTTGAAGGCACCTGGCAGAGCCCATGATGGAAGCAAACACCTTGGAACATCCATCAGATTAAAATAAAGCCTTGTGGTTCATGTGCTGCAGGAAATAAGCCAGGAAATAACCACAAGTGTTGTTTAAAAATGCTTTATTTGCTGGTTTTGGTTGGGGTCCTCCAAAACACACGTGTGGGTGCTGGTTTAGTCAGCCTTGGTGCTACAGTGGGACCAGTAACCCATGACATGCCCAGCCATCATTGTCTGGAATCCCTCTCTAAGGATAAAAGAATCCTTCTCTAAAGGTAAGAGGGTCCCTGGCACCATGGTTGGGACACACCTGACTCATCACTCATTCCTTGTTCACTGAGAAAACAAAGCCAGCCTTGGGCTGAGAGCTGGCCCTTGATTTGTTCCCACTTTATTCCTGGAATCTAGAGCTGGCCAAGAAGTTTGTGCCTGTCTAATAACAACAACTCGATGTTTCTGCAGTGTTTCTCATCCAGAATCATCAAGTGCTTTGCAAACAAAACAGAAATGAGCTTCCTGGGAGCCCTCTGGGGTTGGTATTGTGACACTGATTTAACAGGTGTGTAAACAGAGGCACAGGAGCTCAAGTTTTTCATGTTCAAAGCACTTTTATAAATAATACCTAATTAATCCTCACACCAGCCTTGTGAGGTGAGTATTGGTCCCCTCCCAGGACTGTGGGAGGATTAAGGAGACCTGTGGGCCCAGGTTTTGAGCTACCACACTAAATAACTGAGTGTTCATAGCCCCCAGCTTTAGGCAAAGCCATGAGTCATAAAATCACAGAATATCCCGAGTTGGGTCAAGGATCATCTGCACAGACACCCCAACAATCCCACCAGAGTGGGACTGAGCTGGGCTCCTCTGAACTTTGTTAGTTTAACTTTCTAAGGCTTGTTCACAGCCCTGTCAGCCTCTTGCCTTGAAGCTTCTTAAAAGCCCAGACTTGGGGTCTGGAGTTGTTTTCAACAGGATCTGGAGGCAGGGAACGGTCATGGCAGCTCTGATTCCTGAGCAGTGGCAAAGGCAGCAGCCTGGGCAGACGCAGACAAGTCAATCAATTCCAGAATTAATGCCAAGGCTCCTTGTCTTGTTGTCTGGGGGGGTGGCCTGGTTCTCTCTGCTCGTGATTCTTCTGTGTCACCTCCTCTAATGACAACCCCTGTGCACTGCACCAATGTAGGACATGGAAATGTGAATATTTCACAGCTATTTTCTTGATCATGGCAGCTCTTGAATGTTTTAATCCTCACCTAGTAGTTGAATAAATACTTCACATATTGGATGTTAGTCAGAGATGGTCTTTATTCTTCCCTTGTGTGATCCAAGGAGAACAGCTCAGCCTCTTTGATCTAAATGGGATGATGTTCATTCTCAGGACTTAGATTTTGCTGCTGCTGCTGTTCAGGTGCCATTTGTTGCACTGAGGGTGTTACCAGCATTACCAGCCCTGGATGTGTCATAGGATAAGAGAAATCCCAGCACTGGAAAGTTCACAGACAAATGCAGTATTTTCCTGCCCATCAGTTCTCGTGAGCTTTGGAAATTGTGCTCCAGGAGCTGTGAACAGGCTCTGGCTGCTCAGGATTCAGCAATTACAGGCAGTGAGTTGCTCCTCACTCATGTCAGGATTCAGGGCTCGGATTCTCTCATTCCAGTGGCTGCTTTTGGCCAACTCAGAGCACTTGCCAGCAACTCCAGCCTTGGAGTAATGAGTGAGAAAACCTGAATATGAATTTTTCCACAGTATGTAACAGCTCATAAGGCTTGCAAAAGACTCTGGATAAAACCAGAGTCTGAGAACTAAGGGCTACATGTGTAGAACTATAGAATGGCTTGGGTTGGAAGGACCTTAAAACTCATCCCATTCCATGGGAGCTCATCCTGCCCTGGGCAGGGACACCTCCCACTGTCCCAGGTGGCTCCAGCCTGGCCTTGGACACTTCCAGGGATGGGGCAGCCACAGCTTCTGTGGGCACCCTGTGCCAGGGCCAGCCCACCCTCCCAGGGAACAATTCCTTCCCATATCCCACCTATCCCTGCCCTCTGGCAGTGGGAAGCCAATCCCCTTGTCCTGTCACTCCAGGCCTTTGTGAATAATGTCTCTCCATCTTTCTTGTATCTCCCTTCAGGCACTGGAAGGCCTCAATTAAGTCACCCCAGAGTCTTTCTCTGTGAATCTCTGTGAAATGTGGGCAGGAATATCCCAGCCTGACTTCCCGAGGTGCCAGAGCAGCATCTCCTCTGGTCAGCAGAGCTCTGCAGATCCCATTAGTGGAAGGGCTGATCCCATGAGTTTTTAAAACCTGAAGAGCCCTAAAACATTTTATTAGCCTTTAACAAGACAGAGTTATATCAAGTTTGTTCAGCATTAATTATCATTTCTGCAGTGTTCTACCTACACCATCAATTATTAATTAATCTCACTCTATATTTTTAGCTGTTACCTGTCCCTAATCACCTTGCTGCTATAACTTTCTGGTCTGGTGCCAACATGTGTTGCCAGACCCATTGAAGACATAGTAGGAATGTAATTTTCTCTTTATTGCTTGTGTAGTTTGGAATCCCCTGCCTACATGACATTAGTCATGGAGAAGGAAAGGCAAAAGAACTTTCCTCTGTAGGTAGATGTAGTTTTTTCCCACCAGCAGCTTTCCTTTCCCTCTGAGACAGGAGGGTGACCTCATTTCACACTGTCACAGACCCCCTGGCACTGTGAGCTGGATGCTGTGACCCAGCTCTGAACCAGCAGGGCTGTGTCAGTGCAAGCTGAGGCTCTGGGGGATCATCTGAGCTCAAGAAGCATTTGGACAACACTCTCAGGCCCCTGGTGTCATTCTTAGGCTGTTGGACTCGATGTCCCTCAGTGCTGGGTGACATCTGGGGCACAGTCACCCCCTTCTGAAGGCAGGTGCCCACACCTGCAGCTCTCCTGAGCTCTGGAGACAACCTTTGGTCACTCCTGGCCTTTGACATGTGTCTCTTCAGCCTCTAGCTCTGACCACTCATAGTTCAGAGAGTGTTTTCCTCAGGAAGTTACTGCAGGTGAGGGCACTTTTGCTGCCTTTTTTTTCTTTTGCAGCTGTGGCTTTGTCACCTCCACATTACAGCACAGTGCAAAAACGCCAAAATGGGGGGGGGGACAGCAGCTCCCCACTCCCTGTTTTAGGGGATTCAAGTTTATCCCATTTCTCTGCCAAGTTCCTTTGGCCTCTTTCATCACAATCACCACCTCGAGATGTTGCCATGAGACTTCTCTCCAAACTGCCCAGGAAAAACAAACACCCAGCTCCTGATTTGTGGGTGTTGAGTCTCCCCACCCAGCTATGCTGCATTCTTGTGCTCAGGCATGTCCAGGACTGCAGCTTTCCAGGCTCAGGATAAAACCCTGCCAGCCAGCCAGGATTTCAGCCAAGCTTCTCTCCTGCTTTCCAATGGCTGCTTCCCACTGCTCGCCTACTTGTTGTTCGTGTGGATGAACAAATGTCTGCACAGCTGGTTCAGTGGGCACTGGGAGGAGGCAGAAAGCAGAGCTGAAGTTCCTTCCCTGCTGCAGCTGGGCACAGCTGTGTGTGTCAGACGTGCCCCTGTGCCCTGGCAGAGCCAGCCCTGCAGCCTCAGGCAGCTTTGGGAAGGTCAGCTCTGCGCTGGGAGACCAAATCCTTCCTTTATTCCCTCCTGAGAAACACAAAGGGCTGTGGTTGGAGCTAATCTACCAGTTGCTGTGTTAGTAAGAATGTGTGGGGAGCGGGAATGGGAAGGTTTTGAGGGTATAACTGCAAAAATAGACTGTTTTTCTAGGAAAAGGGAGTGCTTAGGTAATTCAGAGCAGTATTAATAAAAAATCAGTCATACATCCATAGCCCAGAGTGTGTTTTTAACTTTGGAGTATTTATTGCCCTCAGAGCTGGGCAAATGTTCGGGGATTTCTTCTTGGATTCTCATCCTTCACCCACCCAGCTGAGATACTTGGATGAGAAAATGGCACGTCAGGAAAGTTGAGTGCCTTGACACAAACCCTTGACCTGCAGGTCTGGCAGCATCCACTGCAATAAATGAAAGGTTACCTGTGTTTGGGTGAGTGCAGCAGAGAGGAGGAAGAGCAAAGCCATTAATTGAACATAACAGGAAATACTTTGGAGCAGGTCACAGGAGGAACTGTCCAGCCACACAAGACAGGGCTCTGAACGTGCAGGAGCAAACATCTGCTTCCTTCTTTCTGCAGAAAAGAGCTGGCAGGGCAGTGCAGGAAGGGCAGAGGGAAGGCTGTGCTGGTTCAGGGCTGTGCTGGTGTGGAGCATCAGCCAGTCCATGGGCTGGCAGGGTTTGCAGCGACACAGACAAGCAAAAGTGTGCAGATGGACTTCAGAAAGTCCCTTCCCTTCAAGTAGAAGAGGACAAACCCTTACTGTGACCATTCTGTGACTCTAAAATCCATCCAGAGCAAATACAAGGTGTCAAACAGCAAGTCAAGGGGAAAACCTGGGAACATGCAGCCTAACAATCAGCTGCAATTAGTGTGGCCCATCAAATCCATGCCAGGATCATCCAGACAGGTTTGCCCTGGGTCAGGCTGGCAGTTCTGCCCAGTCAGTGCTCACAGGCAGGTGCTGCCAGGAAAGCTGGGATGGGAAGACAAAATGAAGTGCATAAAAAATGCAAAACACAGGCGGTTCGATCTCAGCTGGCACAAATCAGCACAGCGTTTTCTGACATCAGTGGAATTATACCTTCCACTGAATAAAAGCTGGCCTGCTTCTTCTGCAGGGGTTCTGATTGCTAATTTGACTTTGGAGTTGGAGTGGTGCTGCTCCGTTGGGTTCATTACTGGATCCTGGGCTGAGAGCAGAGCTTTGCTCCAAAGTGATGCTACCCTGTTTTCCCTCAGAATTTGCCAATTTGTCAAATTTGTTTGCAGAAACAGTGTGATTTTGATTGTGGAGGAACCGAGGCAGCTACTGAAGGCAGTGGTTTGGCAGTTTTATCCTCCCTAGCTCAGCTTTGGAGCTCCACTTGCTGAAGGTTGGAAGTGGCCAGGTCTGGCCCCCAGCTCTGCAGTCCCACTTGGTGCTCCCCAGGATGGCAATGCTTCCAGAATATTGGGGGTTTGTTCCCTTCTTCCACGTGTGAAATGCCTGCAGCTGGGGATTTCTCAGGGAAAGGCACAAAGCACTGCTGTGAAAGGGAGAAGGTACAATGGTGAATGGTGGTGACTCTGGGCTGGAAAATCCAGGGGGACCTTTTAGGGTTGCTCTTCATTTTGGCTGAAGTTGTTAATAATGAAGTGAACTTGAAAGAGCTCCTGTTGTCATAGCCATGGGGCTCCACTCAATACCTGTGAGCAGCCTGGGCTCCTGGAAGGTGTCCCTGCCCATGGCAGGGCTTGGAATGAGATGGTCTTTGAGGTCCCTTCCAACCCAAACCAGTTTGTGATTCTGTGAAAAGGGGAAAATTGTGTTTGAGGCTCCAGGTATTAAGAAGGGAAGGCAACCTTGAGTCCCTGGGAACAGAAAGCCTGAGAGGTGCAGATTTTCAGACTCTGTTCTAAATAAACTTCTCATCTCTTTAGTTGAGTTTTTTTTCTGGTCTGACCCTGTGAGGTTTAGGTCTTGGAGCTGATTCTGAAGAGATGGGAACAATGAAGGTAATTACCCTGTAATTCAGGGAGCCGTGGTGGACATGGAGGTTTATCAGCACATGAGAGACAGGAATGATTCCCTTTATTACAGTGAGAAGCAGAAGCTCTACCTGTTATTAAAGCCAAGTCACAGCCCTGCCTGACCTTCCTCATGCATTTCCCAAAACTTAGATATATGAGAGCCAGTGTGATCCTTCAATTAAAAATCCTTCTAATAAGTGATAACAAAACAGGAATTCAGATGGTGCAGTTTCAGCACTGGAGTTTCCCAACTTAGGGCTCATTTTTCAAACCTTTTTCTTTCTTAGAATTTTAGGTGATTTTTCTTTTTCTGATTTTGCTAGAGCTTAATATAACCTAGGATGGTTCCCTGGCTTAAAACAGTCAGCAGAACTTTTGACAGCAGCAGGGCCCATGGGATAAACCACCCTGCTGCCAGTAAACTCTGATTCTTTCCTCATTATATAACAATGCAAATGTAATAATTTCTTCTCTGCTCCAGTTGTTACTCAATCCCCGATTAATTCAGAAATGGGCCAGTAGTGAATATACAATTGCAAGTGCTTGCAGAGTTTAATACAAAGTTTGGGTTATTGTCAGACTGCTATTAATAAACTTGTGATTAGGCACTGACTTGTCCCTGAGCTGTTTAAATGTCACTGCCGGAATCAGAGGGGTGAAAGGAATTTAATCTCTTTTCCCCAACCCTCAGCCTGTGTATCACAGGAACTGGGAAATGTGTGGTTTTTCCTATTGTTCTCCAGTCTATTGTAGAAGTGCTGCAGTGACTAATTCCTGCATAAATCATTGCCATGACAACACCTGTAATATCCACTGTCAACTGTGCTGGGGCTGTGATTTCTCCTCGGGCTAAGGAGATACAAATAGGGGTGAAGTGAGTGCACAGACCTGGTTCTGGGAGTGAAGGAGTGGGATTGGGGTTTGGAGAAGTCACCCTCCCTGCTGCCTTTCTTGCTGTGTCCTTGGGAGCTGATCAAAGGAGTTATGAGAGATTAATTAATCTGCAGGGGTGAGAGCAGGTCTGGCTCTGAACTGCCTCCTGTGGTGGCCCTTGGGGTGTCCCTCCATCTCCTGGTGCTTGTTCAGCTGGAGAAAGCCCAGCTCCGTGGCACAGCAGGGTTTAGGTCTCACCCGGACTTGTTAGACCCCCTGTAACACAGATAACAAGGCCACAGCCCAGGGTGGGCAATTTATGGCAGCGGAACACGGGGCTTGTTTCTTTTTGCTGCATTGATGATAAAATATTGATTCGCTTCTACTGGGGAACAGGCAAAGCTGGGTGTTGTGTTTAATTAAGGACTTTGAAACAAGGACTTGTAAGGTGATCAATATTTATTAGGACAGGGTAATCTTGTTTTGACTTTTCAACTTAGTGGGTTTGAAATACGTCATGGGCAGGGCTGTAAATGTGGAGAAGTGAGATGTGCTTTTCACTGGGTAACAGCTTTTACGATAACCCCGAGCCAAGCTCGCCTTTAATGGCAAAATAGATCAGCCCATTTTTCTCCTGTTCCTGCCAGCTCTTCTTTATTCCCTCTAAAAAAGGAGGTTTGTGAAGGAAAAATGGAGCGAGGAGGTTACTGATTGCTATCTACAGCCTTGTCACAAAGGGAGATTTACTAACACGGGGGAAAATGGGAACGACTGGCGTTTAACGGATTCCGTGGGAAGAGCTTTACGGGCAGGACCGCCTGAAAAACGAGGTTTGACTTTTAATGCCAATACAGAATCCATCTGTTTAGGTCCATCTACTTTCTTCTTGTGCCTTATTCATCCCCGTGGCATGTGAAGTCTCGTGTAATATGTGAAGATCTCAGTTTGGCCCCAGATTAAAGGCAAGGCTTCTCTTTGGGCAGAGCTCCCTGTTCCTGTACAAAGGGAAGGAGGAATGGGCACCGCGTATGGAGAGGTTGGTCCCTGCAGTGACAGCACACCAGGGTTTCTTTTGAAGTGTCCTCCTGTGGAGTGACTTTATTTATTCAGAGTCTTGCCTCCTGACCTGGTTTTTTACTCCTCAGTGTCCCCCCCCATGGTTGCTGCCATCTGAGTGTGTGAAATGTTGCTGTTCCAGTTCCTCTGCTGAGGTTCTGTGAGAACACAGAGCTGTGGAGATGGAGGTTCAGGGCTGGAACTTTGGCTGATACAAACCAGTGAAGCTCCAGAGTTCACAGGTCACTTTGGATGGTTCCTTTCCTCACCTATTCAAAACCTCCTGTTGTGGAAAACGTGGGACCTTCCATGTAAAGGTGAAATGGGAAATAAAATCAGGGTGTGTTTGGAAGGAAAAGGGTTCAGGTTATATTGCCCAAGAGAGACATGGGGAGAGTCTGTTCCCTGATTCTCAACCTCTGGGCTGTTCCTCTCTGATTTATACCCGTGCTTAAGTATCCTGACAGTTGCAGTGTTTTACCTCCACTCTGCCCATAGATCTCCCTGCTGGGAAGGGGGATCTTGGCCCCATGTTCACCTGTGACACCATCCAGGAGATGCACAGGAATGCAAATTGAACTTTCTCTTCCAATTCAACATCTGCATTCTGGATTTTTGTTTTGATTCATGCACTAAGAAGGGCTGAGGGAGCAGAACATGGATTTGTGTGATGCATTGGCTGAGGCTCAGTCATAATCCTTGGGGAAGGAGAACAAGTGCTGTCTCCACGCTCAGCTGCAGACAGAGCCCTCCCCGTGCCTAACAAGCAATGACTGAAAATGTTCCCTTCCTCCCCTCCTTAGCTCCAAGAGAATTAATCCCAAATTAAACCCTTTGTTTTGCCCAGCAGGCTGAACTCTGCCTGGAGCTCGTGGTTCAGTGTCACCAGCAGACCTGGGTAATTTGGGTAACAAAGAGTTTACTCACCAGTTTCTGGTGGAGGAGGCAAAGCTCTTTGTGCATTTGGGTCAGATTCAGCAAAGAGTTTCTGCCCAAAAAAAAAAAAAGAAAACCCACAAAATTCTCCTTCTCTTGCTTTTCCAGATAATCAAAATAACTCATTTTGTAATTCCCAAGCAGCAGTGAAGTAAAAATACAGGGAGAATTAACATTTCCTTTCCACTCGAGAGTATCCCACGCTATAAAATACTGACAAGCAGCAACATCTGCCCAGGTAAAATAACTTATTTAACAAAACCTGTTGTTTTTCACAGGAAAATACCTGCATGGCTGTGGTGAAGGTGGCACAAGTGTCTCTCTCTGGCTGCTGCAAGCGTGGCTCTGGTGTCAGTAGCTTGTGAACTTGAATAAAACCAGCAGATGGTGCTGGAGAATGTCCCCCTTGAGCCCTGCAGGGGCCCCAGCCCAGCCTGGAGCACCCAGGGTGGAGCAAAGGGCTGCAGGAGGCTGAGCTGGAGCTGGGTGAGGACACATGGAAGGGGGATAGGGGATGAATTGGCATCCCCAGGCCTGTTCAGCACATGTTGGTGCTGGCCCTGCTCTGGATGGAGGGGTGAGGAAGGTGTGATGCTGCTGCTCTTGCCTTTCCCTTCCATCCCTCCCTCCCCAGCCCTGGTTTTGGCTCCTGCAGGTGCAGCAATGTCAGCCACCAGCTCCTTAGTGCCTGGCTGTTAGCAGAGACCACACTGGCCTTAAGGCTCCTTCTTAGATTTTCAGTAAAGACTTTAGATGATTTATTTATTTTCTAATTTGTAATGGCTGGGGTAACAAAGCAGTGATGGACAGAGGTGTCTGTAGCCCTTGTGTTCAGCCAGAGGGGCTCAGAAGGTTGGATCTGTTTGGAGGAAAAGCAGAAGTGCCCATGGACTCTCCTCATTCCCTAACCCCGAGGAATGAGGGCAAAAACTGAGCTGCTCTGGAAGTCAGTGGGGATTTGTCTGGAAGGGCCGGGGCTGACCATGCCCTGGGTTCATTAGAGTCACCTCAGCTTCACAAGGGCAGACTCCAGCAGAGACTCCCCTTGTCCCCTGTGTCACAGCTTGGTGAAGGCAGCTGGCACTCGGTGACATTTCCCATCCTGACAGCTCATCTCTCAGGGCTGTCAAGAGAAGTCAGGGCTTCTCAGACTGAGAAGGCTCTTTTTTTCCCCCCCTTCTCATTTCCAGCACGAGGAGGGAGCTGTGATGCTGCTCCCTCTGCTCCCTTAAGGTGTGAATTGGGCTCAGAGGAAGGGGAAGGATGGACAACCATCTGTGCTGTTCCTCTGCCTTTGGAGGTGCTCAGGCTGCAAGACTTTGGGGCTGTCACACTCTGTGTGCCTTTGGGGCTGCAGTCACTGGGCTGCAAATGAATCCTCTGATGTCACACTTAGGATGAAGCTCCTCAGGGCAGGAGGAACGTGGAGCTCCTGGAGCAGGTCCTGGAGCTACAGAGGTGCTGAAGGGAAGGAGCAACTCTGTGCCCAGGAGAGGCTGAAGGAGCTGAGGCTGTTCAGCCTCCAGAGGAAACCCTGAGAGGGGAGGGAGCCAATCCCTGGGTGTCATTGTGTGCAGGGAGGGGGCAGAGGGTGGACCAGGCTCTGCTTAGGGGGGAGCCCAGCAATGGCACGAGAGGGAATGGTCAGAAAGTGATCCCCAGGAGGTTCCATGGACATTCAGACAAGACTTGGAGCAGCCTGGTCTAGTGGAAGGTGTCCCTGCCCATGGCAGGGGGTGGAACAAGATGGTCTGTAGGGACCCTTCCAGCCCAAACCTTTATGGGGCTCTGACCTCACCAGCTTTTGGAGCTGATCTCTTGTTCAACCTTCCTGGCTCAGAGCAGAGCAGAGCCCACCAAACAGAGATGAGGGTCTCAGAGGTGGAACTCTCAGCCTTTCTGCCTCTGCTGGTATGTTCTGCTGCAGAAAATCCTTTTGTCATTACTTTTATGGGAAGCTTTCAGTGGCCTAATTTTCTATTCATCTGCATCTGTTCTGCTGGAGCCTGTCATTAATCTCCTGGTAGGTTGAAGTTTCCCCCTCTTCCATTTGCTGCATGGCCAGTCATCAAAGCTACAACTAAATGAGCACTGAGACACAACAAATAGGGGGTTCCAGGGCTACCTGACAATTGTTTGCTTGCTAAAATATATGTGATGCATCTTTCAGTTAAAGGAAATAATAGTTTGGGTGTGTGGGTGGGTCCTCCCAGCCCCAGCAGAGTGCAGGGCTTGGAGAGCAGCATGGTTATGGTTCTCCACAGTCCTCCTGTCACAAAGGCTGTGCTTCTGCAGAGCAGTCTGGCCTGCCTTTGCCCTGGATACCTCCGAATTCTCCAGATATTGTTCCACCCTAAAGCACTACACTCCTCCTCCAGCAGAGTGGGATGGCCATTAGCCAGGGCTGTGAGCAAAGCCATAAATGTTCTGCTGGGACTGCAGCCTGTGGGTAGAAAGGGGCATTTTTAAGGCTCTTCCTGAAGTAAGATGGAAATTAAAAAGATATTTTTGTCCCAAGGCCAGCCCCTGAGTAAGTGTAATTTGGCTCTGACAACTCCAGGGGAGTGATGCCAGTTCATACAACTGAAGACCCATCTATGATATTAAGAAAAAACAAATCTCATTTATTCTGTGTCCTTGTTGGCATCACAGTCCAACTATTAAAAACAATGAACACACAGCAGAGCAGTCCTGCAATCGTGAGGGCAGAGCAAACACCAAGGCACTTAAAATGAACAGAAGGGATTCTTTGTTTTAGGTTTGTGCTGCTTTTTTTGCCCTTGAGGGGTTTTGTTCCCATGTTTCCTTTGTAAAAACCAGGGTGAGAGAACTTTCCTACTGCGGGACTAAAAAAGTAGGTGAAAAAAGCACCACATGATGAAGTCCAGAGTCCTGTTTTCATGGAATCAGGGAATGGTTTGGGTTGGAAGGGAAGTGGAAGATCACCCAGTTCCAGCCCCTGCCCTGGGCAGGGACACCTCCCACTGTCCCAGGGGGCTCCAACCTGGCCTTGGACACTCCCAGGGATGGGGCAGCCACAGCTTCTCTGGGCACCCTGTGCCAGGGCCTGCCCACCCTCCCAGGGAAAAGGTTTTCACAAAGAACAAGGCAGAAGCAGAGCTCCTCTGGCAGCCCCTTCTCCCTGTCACATCCCAACCACAACCCTGCTCTCTGTAGTCGTGTTGGTGTAACTTCCACCAGGCAGTGGAGGGCTCCCAAGGTGGCTCACAAGCATTTTGACTTGAAGTGTTTTGTCTTGGAATTAATTGCTATTTGCCAAGTGACTTTAAAATTGTCACATACAATCTGCTAGAACCTTCTCTGTTTTTTTCTCACCCACTTCAGCACGAGGAGAGTGAGTGAGTCAAATGCTTGTCAGACTCAAGTGAGAAGAGAGAGCTCAGCTGGCCCAGCAACACTGACAGAGAATCCACACACACACACTACAATTGCTTTTACCCCTTGTCTGCTCAGTAACAGCTAATTTACAGCTCACTCCTAAATGGGGAATTTTAATAGC
This sequence comes from Serilophus lunatus, assembly GCA_013399895.1. Classification (NCBI taxonomy): domain Eukaryota; kingdom Metazoa; phylum Chordata; class Aves; order Passeriformes; family Eurylaimidae; genus Serilophus; species Serilophus lunatus. Next base: position 121,409 of record VXBA01002409.1, on the reverse strand, counting down.
ATTTTCCTTTGAAAGTGTTACATATGAATTTGCTGTGCCCGGTGTGGAAGTGTCTGCAGGCACAGAAATCACCATTGCCAGTGACTGCTAAAGACTGATACATTTAGAGAGAGAATATATATTCTCTCCAAAGTGGAAACTAGATTGTAAATTAAATTTGTCAGTAAACATGGAAATGGTTTCCATTTTCTTCATCTCCCCTGTGCTGCTGAGATTGGGGATTCTGGGACCACATCGCTGGTGTGGCCAGAGAAATGACCAGAACCTGCCCCATCCCATGTTGAGAGATCTGTTGTCACCTCTTCAGGTCAGTGAGTTAATTGTGCATTCATCAGTGGTAGCAACAGTACAAATTCTTTAGGAACAGTCTGGAAGGAGATTAATTGGATTTAAGGAACTCAAAATGACATTATGAAGAAATTACCTTCCCAGGAATGTGCCAGTGATGGAGGAAACAACACACAAACATCAGGCTTTGGTCCATGCAAGTACCCAGGTGAAATTCCACGTGCTGCTGTCTGGTGTAATTTCCTATTTCAGTCCTAAAGTGGAGGTTTCAGAGCCATGAAAGGTCCTGTGACCTTTCAATTCATGATGTTGGACTTAAAAATCTCCTGAATGAAAAGTCAGCTTCTCTGGGCACCGTGTGCCAGGGCCTCCCCACCCTCACAGGGAGGAACTTATTCCTAATCTCTGATCTAAACCTACCCTCTGGCAGTGGGAAGCCATTCCCCCTTGTCCTGCCACTCCAGGCCCTTGGAAATAGTCTCTCTCTCTATCATGTACCTCCCTTCAGGCACTGGCAGGTCACAGTTAGGTCACCCTGAAGCTCCTCTTGTCCAAGGGGAACAATCCCAATTCTCCAGCCTTTCCTCAGAGCAGAGCTGCTCCAACCCTCTGATCATCTCGGTGCCTCCTCAAGGATCCTGGGGTGTTAGCTGGCATCTCTGTACCTACTTGCAAAGTTTTGGTTTATTCCTCTCTCTCAAAACTCACAGTGAATTGTTCAGAGCTGAGTGCCAGAGTCCAGGCTTTGGCTGAGAGTCAAACCCCAGGAGTTAAACCCAACCCATGGTGTTCTGGACAGCTCTGCTTTATCAGAGGAGTGTCAGGCTTCCCCTGGCTGTGACTGCTATCAGTAATTAGCACACCCCCCGAGCCTGCTGCTGCACAGCTCAACACTGCTTTGTCATCAAAGTACAGTAGCTTGTAACTAATTACATCCCTGCTTTATCTGGACCAGTTCTTCCTTTTAAATACACTTAATAACTCTGCCTTTGAAGGTTCTAGGCATAAAAATAAGCACTTCAAATAATCTCCTGAAGACACATGCCACATTAGGTATAGAGCTGGAGTAGGCACCTCGGATTATCTGAGCAAAACAAGAGCTCTGGGTCCCTGCTGGGCTGGGCTGGGGAGCTGGAGGTGTGGTGTGCTCTGTGTGTGTTGGGGAGGAAGGCTGCAGAGCCAGAGTTCGTGTTTTACAGGAGTCCCGCGCAGACGTTGTCATTAAAGGTGTGAGGAAGGACAAGGGGACTGTGCCAAAAACCCTGTGATTTGACTGGGCTGTGCCTGACCTGGGTGGAAAGAGTAACAAATATAAGGGCTAAAACTCAGCATTAGCCCCCAGTCCTCCTCCATGACCTGAAAACAGCCGTTTCTCTTCCTAAATCATGTTTAAACATTTGCAGTTGCACTGAATTCACAACTCTGTCTTCTGTCATCCTCTCCCTGACCCTGTCAAAAGAAAGACCAAAGAAAACATTTTGTTCCTGTGGGATGGGAAAGACCTTTGTAGAAGGAAGGGCTGCTGACCGTGGTGTTGGAAGCCAAGTCAGGATCCTGCTCCTGGTGCCAGCCAGTCTCCACTGGTTTGTTTAAGGACTCTGTGCTGCCCTTGCTGTGAGGTTTGGGTTCCATAATGAGGCACTAAAGTATCCCATAGGGCAGAATCAATTTCTGCTATAGCTGAGTATTTTTGGTGGGTATTTTTTATTACTACCTAATTTCCTCTTGTACAGTGAGACCATAAACTCCAACGATGCTTGGGATGGATGGAATGTGCCAGTCCCATATCTCTGAGTTAGGGAAAAGGCAGAAAATTCAAAAACAATCCATGTAAGGACCTTGACAGGAGGGAGGAACAGAGCAGAGACAGGCCTGTGGCTCCTCATCCCAAAGTGAACCAAGCAAAGAGAGCAGTGAAAATGTCACGACTGCAGAGCACCGAGGAGGAAATCAACTTTAAGAGGCAGCAGAAGGCGAATAGATTTTGGCACTTTGAAATTAAAGGTGTTGGGATATTCCTGGGAGGAAGAGTCTGGGAGTTAGAAGGAATTCATTACAGAGAGAGTGACTGCACTGGTGAATCACCTGTACAGTCTGGGTCCATTAAACCCCTGCCTTACAGTGCCCTCAGAATGTGGATGGGATCGTTGGGTGTGGGTGACAGCCTGTTTGTCTGATCCCAAATGACCTTTTTCAAGGAGGCTCTGGAGGCAGGATGAACACACAGCTCCAGCATTTCCCTCCCTTCTTGGCTGCTCAAGGTGTGTGTGGTCCTGCCTGGAGCTGAGGCTGATGGATGGATCCAGTGGGATGTGGGTTTAAAGGCATCATTGGCTGCCAAATTGAGAGTGGTGTTTCCTTCCATTTGGAATGAAAATGCAAAGGAGGGGAGGGCTGTGAGTGTGGAGGGACAGAGTGCCAGGGCTTTGGAGGACTTTGTTCTCCCAGGGCCTGTCTGCTGCTCACTTGGGTTAAACTTGGGTTCAGCCTCAGAACTGGAGCAAATCTCCTTATCTGTGGTGTGAACTGGGAGCAACGTTAATAGAGCAATTGTGGATTTATGCCTGGCCTAACCCCACAAGAACCACTCTACATTTGCATCTTAACTCAGCTCTGCCAGGCTGGACCATCTCCAAGAGGATCCCTTGGCTTTCCTGTATCATTTTTCTTCTGGCATTTCAAGTGCAATTATTAATGGACATTTAGAGAGAAAACAAAATGAGTAAATTCAAGGCTTGTGAAGAATTAGAAAGTCGGCACAAGGAATGAGCTGGGCTGGTGTTCTCTGTCCTTATTGCAGCTCCTGCTCTGCCAGGTTTGTGCCAGGCCACCAGCCCTGCAAAGTCCAGTCCAAGGATCCTTTATGATGGTCCCTCGAGCCTGTTCTGTGCTGCCACCTCCGCCTTGGCTGAGGGTGCCAAAGCCATCAGTGGGCACAAGGCAGGTGACCACAGCTCACGGGCTTCCTCTCACCTACCTCAAACCTAAATTCCTCAAGGAGTGATTTTCAGTGGCTCCAGAATCCCCTTTATCAGATCTGCCCCCCAATAGCCCTCTCCCTTACAGATGTGTCTGTTCTCCTGTGAGAGCAGGAGTGAAATGTGTCAGTTCCCAGCTCTAGCCAGAGTTGACACAAATTTCCACAATTTGTCACAAAACAGAGGTTGTTCTGTTACCATTCACATATGGTGGGCTCATTCAGCTATGCCAGGACACAATTAATTGTTTGAGTTTGCTGTTTATCCGTCAGAGCACTGTAAAGAGAAGTTTGGGATGTATTGTTTGTTCAATCTATGAAGTCTTTTGTTTGCTTCAGAATAGTCAATATCTTTTCAATTTCTTTTCCTTTTTCTTATCTTACCCCTTTATAAAGCTTTAATTCCCATAATCCAAAAGATCTCTTTCCTCTCATTGCTGTTGATCAGTTATCACAGAACTGTGGAATCACAGGATGGTTTGGGGTGGGAGGGATGTTAAGGATCATCCCATTCCACCTCTGCCATGGGACACCTCCCACTGTCCCAGGTGGCTCCAACCTGGCCTTGGACACTCCCAGGGATTGGGCAGCCACAGCTTCTCTGGGCAAACTCTTCTAGGGAAGAATTTCTTCTCATATCCCACCTGCCCTCTGGCAGTGGGGAGCCATTCCCCCTATTCCTGGCACTCTGGGCCCTTATCAGCCATGTCCATGGGAGCTTAAATTATCTCAGATGGAAGAGGGACTGTGGCATCAGCTGGGGCTGGGAGGCAAAGCGTGTCCATGCAGGCTCATCCCAGCTCTTTGGCAGCACTTAATGGGATTGTGCAGGTAGAGAGTGAGCTGGACTCTGAGTCAGGGAGTAAAGCCCTTCCCAGAGTGATTCAGCCCTGAGTCAGTGTCTGTCTCTCTCCTGGTGATCCATCCTGCCCGAGGGTGACTAAACTCCTCAAGGAGATGCCTATGGGCAGGAACAGGCACCTCCAGGGTAGGGGACAGGGATACATCCTGCTGGGGCCCTGAGGATGTGAGGAACAGCAGGACTAAGGGGTGCAGGGGGTGACTCGCCCTGGTGAGGTACCACAGGGAGGGCAGAGCTCGGGAGAGCAGCCCCCTACCATCTCCCCCCACCCTGGAGGTGGCACCGAGGTGTCCCAGCTGTGGCAGAGGGAGGCTGGAGTGTTCTCAGGCCCTCCCCAGACCCTCTCCCCTCTTGCCAGGGACAAACCATCCCCACACTGCACTGTGCCTCCCTCCAAACAGCCCATCCCCACACTCTGGGGTGTTTGCAGGTCCCTCTGGCAGCGCCAAGTGTCCTGGTGGCTGTGGTTGGAAAGGCTGCAGCCTCCACAGGCAGGTCCCATCCCACTCAGGAAAGCTCTGCCTTGGCAGGATTGTCCAGGTGGCAGCTGCTCCAGAGGAAACAGATGTTCTTCTGCGAAATCCAAGGAGTTCTCCTGGTTTTGTCAGACCCTGGGGAGCAGAGGGCTGAGGTCAGCAGAGAGTTGCTGTAGCCTGGGCTGTGGGACTGATTTTATCACAAAGAAAACAACTGTTTATTAGTGCAGGGGACAGTTGGGAAAAATATTTCCAGGGGGAGGGGAAATATTTGTGAGTGTTGGCTGTGAAAGCCCTGCATGGACTTGGCTGAGGCTGCAGCTCCCTGATGTCAACTTCTGCTGAAGTGCCTGAGTTCAAGTTCCTGAGAGCAATAAATGTTTGTTTCCAGAAGTTTCTTAGAAAGAGACTCACTGGTGGGACCGTGGTTCCCTTTGGGTGGCTGGGGTGGTGGTTTGGAGTGTGTCACTGGGTGCCAGGCCCACCAAACCCAGCCCCTGCCTGCTGTGGGCACTGGGATGTGCAAGTGCCAACAGGAAAACAAGAGTACTGAGGGATTTCCACCTTCTCCTTCAAGAGCAGGTTCTTCTCCTGTGTTTTTGGGGCTGACTCAAGGACAGGTCCCCTCTCAGTCACACCCAAGGTCCTGCAGTGAACTGACACTTTAAAATGATAATAAAACAACTCCATGCAAGGCATGTTTCCCAAACCTTTGTGTGGCTGCAGAGTCAGGCTCTCTACTCGATTCCCAAATGTTTTGCTTCCAAAAGCTTAATGTCAAGACTTGGAAGTTTAACTAATTATCTACATATGTATTTTGCTTAGCTCAGGTCTTTCTTTCCTCCTTTGATTCAGTTTGCAGTAGAGCTTTCTATGCAGGGCACTAATTTCATTTTTAACCAGCTTCTTTTATCCTGGAGACTCGAGTGCCAGGCACCTCAGGGCAAACTGGGTGGCCACAGGCTGGGAAAAGGCAGCCAGTGTGTTCAAAGGCAGTAAAACCATTTCATCTGTTCAAAGCCAGCTGTAGTCCCAGCTGCTGCATTCTCTAGTGGTTCCCATAAAAACTAATGATATTTAATTAATAAGAGTTAAAAAATAAATGATTTCTAAACAGCATTTGAAGGGTTGTGGCTGGTAGGACATACTGGGAGTGCCATGGATGTGGCATTTCTGCCTGACTCACAGCAGGGTGTTTTCTGTCTCCGTGAGCCAGTTGGCATAACTGTTTCAAGGGAAACTCTTGGTGGGACCGACAGGGCAGTGCCAGGAGCCCCCAGGTGAGAAGAGCAGCCTGTCTATGGGGCACTCAGCAGCTGTAGTCACAGCCAGGCTGATCTTTAAGATAAATGTAATTTAAATTGCTGTATTTCAGCTGCTGTGAGAGCTGCACACCTCAGCTTAGCATGCTAAATATACCTTATTAATTGCCTTGCTCTTTACATCCACCGGAGGCTGGTGCATCATTAAATCCACCAGGAACATTTATTCCTTGAGGTTTTGGCTTTTATTGAAGTATCCCAGTTCTTAATGACTCCTCTGCCTGTGATCAGGCTGGACCTGGAGCGTTGCAGCTTGTCCTGGTTGTCCCTTCCTCACCAAGAACAGGAGTGTCCCAGTATTTGTATTTAAGTCCATCGTGTTCCTACAGAGCAGCATCGTTGGCCTGGAGGAGTCAGCAGCTTCTGAGAGGGTTTAGTTGTTATATTTCTGTATTATTTCAAGGCCACAGCTGACATTGCTCTTTGCATTGTGAAGAGAGGGGGACAGCCTCAAAAAGTGCAGCTTGCAGTGTGAGCAGGCAGTGAGACTCGATGCAGGTCAGGAACTGAGACCATCTAGTTCAAGACTCTTCAGAAAGTGTTGTCCAAACCCTCCTGGAGCTCTGGCAGCCTTGGGGCCGTGACCAAACCCTGGGGAGCCCGTTCAGTGCCAACCACCCTCTGGGGGAAGAACCTTTTCCTGAGAGCCAACTGTGATCCCCTGACACAGCTCCACGACTCCAGTCCATATCACCAACTAGATGCCTTCTGGGAGCTTCACTCAGAGCAGAAAAACAACCTCCCAGCTTCAAATATCCTGTTTTTCACTGAGATCCTCTTCTGTTTTTACAGCCCTGTTTGTTTTTGCTGTAAAAGCTGGCGAAGCACCTGGCACAGCAGTGTTGGTTACACACATTGGGTTCAGCCAAGCCCTCTGCTGCCTTCCAGTGCTGCAGCACATAAGGAGATGGGCTCTGGGGTGGTGAGGAGGGTTCTGCCCTGGGACAGGGCTCCACAAACTCATTCCTAGCACAGGCTGCAACCAGCCTCGGGAGCACCCTGTGTTTGCAGAACTTCAGCCTCTTGGCAGTTGTCTTTAAACAACCAATTCCTTCAGGCACTTTCTAGTCTGCTTCCTTCCCTGGATGCATTTGTAAAGGAAAACACAACAGCAATCACCAGGCAACACATTATTGTATTATTCATGCCCTGTAGTTGAGAGTGATAGAGGTGGGGAGAGGAGGGAAAAAAAAAACCCGCAAAATTCATTACGGCTTCAGCACCACAGAACCTCCCGGGACCGGGGATATTGTGGCTTTAATCGGAGCTAATGGGTCCCTGTTGCTTAAGAAATATCTGTGAGTGGGTGTTGGAATGGCTGCGATTCCCTGCGGGAGTGTTTTCGGGATCAGAATCCGAAGCACCTTGGAACGAGCTCCGGTGTGACCCACACGTGGCACCGTGTCTGCTCCCTCGGCCCCACTGTCACACCTCCTGTCCTGTCCTGTCCTGTCCTGTCCTGTCCTGTCCTGTCTGCTGAGGATGCAGCCCATGGCACGGAGCTTCTCCTGCCCCTTCCCCCTGCAGGGCCTGACACGTTTTGCCTCTTTCGTTGGCAGTGGCTGCAATGCTCGGGTGGAAAGACAAAGGAATTATTGTAACCTGCTTTAGCAGGGGCATGGAACAAGCACAACTCCTCAGCTGAAGGCAGTGACTCAGTTGTTGGATGCTGTTCAGGATGTTACTTCGTTTTTCAAAGTGGACAACTTTCATGTTTCCCTGGTCTGCAGATAGGGAAGGTGATGCTTATCTACCCCAGGAATTTATAGACTCCACTGTCGTAGAGGCTGATACCTCACGTGTTTATCCTTGCATTGCCTGTTGATTATTAAGCACAGTTGTTTTTTCCACTTTGCAGGGTGTGGGGAGAGGGGACAGTCAATGCAGAACACTCAGTGGCTTCTCAATGAGGAGCTTAAGGTGGAGCCACTCTCCTGCATCTTCCAGAACTGTCTGGTTCCTGAGTCATCCCCCTCCTGTTCGGGAATTAGAGAGGCTTCAATCCTGCCAGGTGCCAGTCCCATGGCCACAAGGAACAGAAATAGTTTTCTTCCAGAACTCCTGCCCTTTAGGAGGGCCACTGAATTGCTTTCCTGTCGTTTTCCCATTTGCCAGCCTGGCTGCCACCAATTCCAGTATGACTCCCCACAAACACCAGAGGTGGCTGTGGGTAGATCAGTTCTCTGAAGAGGGATCCTCAGTTTTCCAGTTCAGTTTCCCTCGGGACAAGAGGGACATGGAGCTCCTGGCACATCATGTGCTCTGGGATGGCCCTGCTGGAGCAGGGAGGTGGCACCAGATGAGCCACTGTGGTCCCTTCCACCCTGAGCTATCCTGGGATTCTGGGATGGCCTGGTAGCCACCAGCAGAGCTGGTTCTGTTGTCTCTGCCTGATGGAGCCCAGGACGCTTGACAGTAAGTAAAGGATGAGCAAAGCTGAGCTGATACAGTCTAATTAACTTCCGTTCAGGCTCGTTGTTTGCTGTGCTCAAGCCTGGTTTCTTCCAGATTTAAATTGATTATGAAAATCAGCACAATGACAAAGCGCTGCTTTTGAAATCAGACTTTTCACAGTAAATGGTTATTTGTTTTCCTGCTCAAATGTATTGGCTTATCCCCAGTGATAGAATTCTCTCTCTCTCCTCTTCCACCTTCACTCCTGCCTGATTTGTGTGTGTAGTTTAATTAAAATCATACAGCACTTCCACAGCTCGGTCCGGCTCTGCTGCTAGCCTTGTGTTTGATTTATAGACAGCATTCCAGTGAAACTGCCTGGAAAAATTAAATAGACATGAATCAACTTGCCGCAGGCTTTTGGAATCAAACATTTCACAGCAAACTCCCCACGGACATCTCCTTTGAGCCTGGTGCAGGAGGAATGTTCCTGTGAGCCCCGAGCACAGGGCAATGGCAAAACACAGTCATTGGGTTTGGGTTTGTAATTGCAGCTGTTTGCCAAATCACAGCTCAGGAACCAGGAAACTCTTTGATTCAAGGCTTATGATTATATGATTATTATTAAAAAAAAAAAAGAGCAGAACTACTTGGGTTATTAGACTTTAGGTTTTTTTGTCTTGGTCTCTGGAATTAATCTAAACCAGTGACAAATATTTGTAAAAACAGGTTCAGCATAACTGTGTTTGATGGAGCTGCTGGAAATGCTGTTTCTGTCTGCATCTTATCTGGAGGTGTGAGCTCTTAGCTCATAGACAGAGACTTATTCTTAGCTGAGCTGCAGCTCCATTTGGAGGCTTCACACATCACAAACAAAGTGAACTCCTTATCAGAATCTCTGCTTTGGTCTTATCAACGTGACTTAAATTAGACCAAAACAAGGCGTCACACAGGAGGAAACCTGAAACCCTGGTGCTGTTATCCCATATATCACATATATGGAAGGTGTGAGAGTATGGAATAACTCTCTTGGAGTTGGAACTATGGAATAGTCCTCTGAGGAACTCGGGATGAATATCCCAGTTGTGATTGTTCTCTGCCTTTCAGAGCCCCTTGCCTGCCACTGCCCTGCACATCCTCGGGGATGCTGGGCTGGTCCTGGCACCAGTGAGGAGGCTTGTGTTGAAATTCCAAAAGGACAAGCAGAAAGGGAAGAAGGTTCCTTTGTAGCTCCTGGGATGTCTGCTGGGAGCCCAGATTCCCTGCACAGCCGTGCATGGAGCCGTGTATTCCACTCGGAGCATCAGTCACTGTGGAGTGTCTGAGATGCTGCTCAGCCTCCCTGCCTCGTGCTGCACGGGAGTTAATCAAGAATTGCCAGCCTTATGGAAGACAAAAAGAGCCCACTGTGGGATTTGGGCTCAGCTGTGTCCTTTCAATAATTTATAATAAGTCTGGGGCTCTAATAACCTAATCGCCAGGATTTGGGGAGGGAGGCGATGAATTTGTTTGTTTCCTCCCAGCCACAGGTGATATTCAAGTGAAGAAAGGAAAACTAATCCCCTTTTCTGATTTGTCTTATAAAAGATATGCAAATAGTGCGAGGGGCTGCTCAAAATGCCAGTGATGACTGGATTGCTGAGGGTGAATACTAAAGCAGAGCCTCTGGAAAGGGATGCTGTGGTGGCTCAGAGGTGCCAGTGGTGAAGCTGCCTTTGCTGCTTGATAGCAAATTGCTGCAGGTTGGAATCGTATTTAAAGTCACCCAGGGAAGTAAGTTGGTTCCACCAGAAGAACTTGATTGAAGAATGCAGGAGGTGGCCTTGGTTAGGCCAGTTTAGGCAGGTTGGTTTGCTAAACACAGTAAGAGGAGAGCTGAGCTCCTTGGAGATGTGCAGAATGATGTTTGAAGCAGCAGAAGATGCAACATCAGCCCCAGAGATGTTAACTTGGCCTGAATGATTCCATGTGTGAGCTCAGCCGTGGGAATTCCTCCTCTGTGCCAGCTGCTGTCACGAGTGGGAGGAGGGAGAGCTCCAAGAGTGTCTCCATGGTGGTTTGCAGATGGAAGGCAGCAGTCTGAGCTGCCTGGGTGCTTAGGGAGCCCAGACTGTGGGATCCAGAGGGAGGGAGGAGCTGGACTTTGAAGCAGGCCCTGACCTCCATCCTGTGCTGCAGAGCTGGGCACGTGCAAAGTAACTCATTAAATTGAGCCATGTTTGTCCATGAGAAACTTAAAAGAAAGGTAAAAAGGTGGAGTAGAAACCATGAAATGGTTTGGGTTGGAAGGGAAATGGAAGATCACCCAGGAGTTCCACCTCCTGCCATGGGCAGGGACACCTCCCACTGTCCCAGGTGGCTCCAACCTGGCCTTGGACACTTCCAGGGATGGGGCACCCACAGCTTCTCTGGGCACCCTGTGCCAGTGCAAGGAACAGGAAACCAGGAGATGTTTGGAGGAGGAACTCACCAGTGATGTGCTGGTGGATCTCAAACTGGAGAGCCTGTGGCAGGAGTGTTGCTGAAGAGTGCCCTGCGTTGTGCTCCTGGCTGTGTGGCACATGGAGCTGGAGTGTTTGGGAGGTGGTGTCACCCATTCCTGCCTTCCTGACCTCCGGAAATCCTGCTGTGTGGGAGAGAGCCTGTCATCTCATGTTTGCAAGTGCTTTTCAATTTAATACATTTTAATCAGAAAATTAATCAGGAAACACCAGTTCAGCAAGATAATTGAACAATGAAGAGACATGATAATTACTGTTTAGTCTAATTAACTTTGTTAAGTCTTTATTGGGAACAGAGACTTCCTGAGTGAAACTTATTAAATGGTTCTCCCTGGAAAACAGAATCCCCATCAAAAAGCCTTTGTTCCTCACACCGTTAGTGAGGAATTGGGTGCTGTCTTAAAATCCTGATTAGGGAAGCCAGCAGGTGAGTTGTTACCTTTCAGTCCCATCTCCTACATCCTCAGTTCATTTGCATCTCTTTAATCCAGTGTTCTCCTCCTCTCCTTCCCAGGTAGGCAGGATTTGATTGCCAACAGAACCTTTGGAGCTGTGCAGCCCTACAGTGCTGCATCCACATTTGGCTTTGTTCCCATCTCTCATCCTCAAGTGGAAAACGAGCAGTTGATGGAGGGGGGGGGGTTATCAGCAAAGGAGGCCAAGAGGTTTGTGTGCTGTGGTAAATAGGTACAAAAAATACAAAAATCTGTGGTAAGGCTTTGACAGGACTGAGCTGCTGAGCATCCTCCCACCTGAGGGCACATCCAGGGGGTGTGTGGTGTTGTGGGTTGGGATAACGGGAGCTGGGGAAGGCCAGGGCTGGCTGGAGAGGAGGCAGGGTCAGAGCCACGATGCTGCTCCAGAACATTCCTGCTGGACCACAAAATGTGACCTCAGTGAACAGCCTGCAGGAATAAACCTGCTTTCGTGCCTGTTGAGCTCCTCAGCTCTGACCTCTGTCCTTGCAGGCTCTGGGAGGACTCAAACAAATAAATCCCTGTTCGTTGAAGAATATTAATGAACACGAGGAGCAGCGTCTGCCTGGGCAGGAATTAACGTGGAAGAGTCTGTCTGTCTGTCTGTCTGGGCTGGTGTCTCCTCTGGCTTTGCCTTCCTGTAAGGGCGTAGCATGAAATATTTATCATTTCGGAATGAAGGATTAACCATAAATATTGAAATGAACTTGCTTGGCTTTTGATGCGCTGAGAGCCCTTTGGCTGGCCACGGTCCAGCCTCCGATGCCCCACCGGCCGCTCGTGCATTATTCACGTTGGGTGAGGTCGGGAAGACGAGTCGGGCTCGGGATATCGACCCTTTAGGAGGAGCAGGAAGGGATGTGATTTAATACCGTGTGGCCCCTGGGGTTATCTTCCCGAGGCTGAGAGCTGTGAGCCAGGGGGAACTCGGGAGCTCAGCTCTGCTCTCAGTCTCAGTCCTGCCCTTTTGTCACCAAGGGCTGTCTCCGTGTCATTGGGCAGATCCAGCTTCCCTGGGGACACGAACCCGCTGGAGCCCCTGGGCTGTTTGAGAGGAGGCTCTCTGGTTTGCTGCCAGTACTTAAAGTAACCACTGAGATACTCCTGCGATGGAGCAGGTCTCCCTTTCCTCAAATCCAGGTGTTCTAAAGAGCAGTCTTACATGGGGAAAAATACTCTGGGTGTTTTGCTGCTCCTTTGGTTCTCACAAGCTCAGTGAACGTGAGATTGCACCCAGTGCCTCACTTCAGACCTTCGTGGTTCCATTACAACAGGGGTACAGGATGGCTCCCCCCAGTCCTGTTATCTCCTGCAGTTAATTTGTGCCACTAATAGCCAAAGTGGTTTGAGTTTCTTGTCGGCGAGTGGCATTGTAATTGAATTTATAATTTATTTGCTCCAGTTTGCAATTAAAATAAGCACTCTCACTTATCACTGTATGTTGCTCTTAAGTTGTTTTCCTCCTTTGTCCTGCTGCAGAGCTGCCTGTGTTGTGTTCAGCCCTGAAGCACGAGGGAGGCAACTCATTCCTCCTCGTTTTTCTGGGTCACCCAGTGCCAGACCCTGTTTGGTTGTGTGGAAGCACAACTCAAGATATGGGTCTGTGGGGAGAGAGAGTTCTTGGAGAGTGCAGTCAACAGCCTTGCCTGCTTGTTTACTTCTCTCTCCTCTCTTCCAGTTAATTACTGTGCAAACACTGCTGGTTACTGTTGGATCTTGCTTTTTGCCTTTCACCAGGGACAGGCAACTAATGGTTTTTCTAGAGGGGTAACTCTTGAGAAACCTGATTGAATTTTTCCCTCCCATCGTCTCCTGCGGCGTCATATAGAAAATAAAATTGCTGGAGCTTTAAAGCACTTCCCTGGCTGAAGCAGAGAGTTAATTATTATTTAAGAGGGACAATTGGGCAAGGTTAAAAGCTGTGAAAGAAAAGAGAGGAAAAAATAAAAAGTTGAAATTGCAAAAAAGAGGGGGAAGGAGAAAGATACTTTTCTACAGCGTGGTTTTATACGGAGCAATACCTGCAGTTTCAAGGTGGAAGACAAGCAGAATGATCCTTTTTCATTTCCCTTTTCTGCAGCCATTCCAGGACATTGTTTTTTTCTCCTTCAGAAGGGCAGATAGGAGCTGGTGAGCTGGTGAACCCACTAGTTTTGTTTCAGCCCAGTTTGGTGGCCATGCAAATGATTTGACTCACTGTGCCTCGAAGATATAAACCATCAACCTTTGTGGTGCTCTGCAAATCACGTCTTAAAAATGTTCTGTGCTGTGCTGCCCTAAAAAGTAAAATCCCTGTGGCAGCAACCACCATTTGTCTTGTGGCTGTACAGCAAACAGCCCAGCCTGTGAGATTCAGGAGCCTGATGGAAAAGGGCAGGGGATTCCCAAGGCACCAGCACAAAGCAAGCTATTAAGAATATCATAAAGTCTTAATAGGGCCTTCAGCCTGTTCTGCAGGGCAGTCTTGCTCCTGTAGGCAGCAATCCTTTGGCTGTGATTAGAAAACCCCAAAGATAAAGACAGTCACACTATGTTGAGTCTGTTCCCCAAGCCTTGAGTCACCGAGGTTGGCAAAGCCCTCCCAGCCCATGGAGTCCCAGCTGTGCCCCATCCCCACCTTGTCCCTCAGCCCAGAGCACTGAGGGACATCCAGTCCTTCCTTGGGCACCTCCAGGGATGGGCATTCCAACCCTCCCTGGGCAGCCCCTGCCAATGTTTAACAACCCTTTCCATGCAGAAATTCCTCCTGATGCCCACCCTGCCCCTCCCCTGGCCCAGCCTGAGGCCGTTCCCTCTCCTCCTGGCCCTTGTTCCCTGGGAGCAGAGCCTGACCCCTCCAGCTCTCCTCTTCTGTCAGGGATTGCAGAGAATTCCAGGGGCCCCCTGAGCCTCCTTTGCTCCAGGATGAGCCCCCCCAGCTCCCCCAGCCCCTGCCCAGCTCCCTTCCCTTCCCTGGACACACTCCAGCCCCCCCACTGTCTCCCCTGCCATGAGAGCCCAGAACTGCACACAGGACTCCTGCCACACTTTCCTCCCCTCAGTCCTCACAGACAGAGCTGAGCTTGGGAATGTTTTTGCCAACAAAGGCTATTCCTTGCTGAACTCCCAAACCTTTGTGTTTACGCTGTGACATGTGAGATTTACCTCACCTCGCTCCTTGGAGCCACAAATACCTTTCCTGCTCAATAGGCAGCTAGTCCCTGTCTCCTGAAAAGCCTGCCCCATGCTGCTCCCCTTTATCCTGTGCCCTGCAAACAGCTCTTTCACAGTTACTTGTGCAGCCTATTTCCTTTGTCATAAAACCTGGAGTGCTGTGCCTCCAGCACTCACCTCCACATCTGATTTCCCTTCTCAGGAACAGGCAGACAGCAGGATGTTAAAGAAACGCTGTTTGGTCATTAAAGCCATATTTACAGCTCTGTAACGGGCACAGAACTTGCTTTGCAGAACTGGTTCTGTGTAAATACACCACAAGAAGCAGCTGGGAGTTAAAAGGTTTGGAATGTATGGAAAGCTGCAATTTGCTGATTAACAGGGTGGTTGGTTGGGATTATATTGCCACAGCTATTTCCACAAACCTGCCCCAGCTGCTGATGGAAGGAAAATGGAGTTAGAGGTGAAGGACAATGGTCTGTAGCTGGAGGGGGTTTAACTCCTCTTGTGTGACTGGTGCTGGAGATGAGTCTGCAGTGGGGCAGGTGTGGTCATTGTGTATCACATTTGCTGAAGATCTGAGCTCAAATTCATAGAAAGCCAACAAAGCCGTGCTTGCTCTTCCATCCTCACTAATTTCTCACTGCTAACTTGTTGGAGTTCCTCAGCAAGTCACTTCGCCCCCATCTGGGCTTTGCCTCTCAAGTTTGTGGCACTTCCTGATGCTCATGCTCAGAACCTGGTCCATGAAACTGCATTTTTTTCTGAAGCTTCCATGTACCTCTGCACGATGGATTAATGTCCTAATTCCACTGAACTCTCTGACAGGATTTCAGCAGGATGTAGGTGTAGTTTTCCATGAACATTTCCTTCACCCAAAGGTGTCTTCAGGCTCTATTAGTCTTTATTTTAAATTATATTATGTCCCCATTTGGTAAAAGGGAAGGGCAAAAAAAACTCAGAAAAGAAGTCAGGCACATAAATTAAGCCTTCAAATGCATGTGCAGTTCTCTGTGACACAAACTTTGCTCTTGGGGTTTATGATGCTAATAAAATACTATTCACTGCTAACAGCTCTTTCCTTCCTGGCCTCACAAACGGAGACAAATAAGTGCCTGTATTGAAGGAGTTCACATTTTATGTCTCTTTGCATCAATATGGCCCTGCTTTATTGACATTTTTAGGTAGAAACTAGCCAGTCATGTTTGAACTATATTAACTATTATTTATGATTTGGACTGAGGACCAGAGCCCTCCTTGTTGTAGGTGGTTGTACATACAAATCAACACTATTTGTGTCCCCAGGAGCCTCTGAATATTATGAGAGACGAGAACTAAGTAAGATTAAATGACCAAGAGGCAGTGAGGTGGTTTGTGTAAGAGGTGATGGGGAACAGCAGGAGCAGCCACAGCGAGCGTTGGCCTTGGACTGTGATGGAAAAACATCAGTCAAGGGTTTGTGGCAGGTTCCTGTGCATGGAGAAGGTGGCACAGAGGTTCCTGCTGGAGAGTTACCCACAGGGTTAAGGAGGAAACCCCAAAAAATGGTTTGGCACTGTGTCCCAAAAGAACCACTCAACCAGAGGCTTGTATTTTGCTCAAGCCCTGCACTCCCACTTGTATGTTCTTAGATTTAATCTGTCAGGTACTCCCAAAGTTATTTTAAGCGATCAGCAATAATAATTTTATGTCATCTTTAAGATAAATCATGTAAGGAACTGCCTGAGCAGGGCAGTGTAAGTAATTAGAGTCAGAATCCTGGACACGAGCCCTTGCTGGCTCCAGCAGAGCTTGTGACTTGCAGAGCTTCCCTTCCTCACGGAATTTATGCTTTTATTGCAAGATCTGGAGTGGCCTGGTTGGGACAAGACTAATAGTGGCTTAATTGTGGTGGTTTGGTACCTCACTGGGGGCATCCAGGCATGGTCCAAGTGAACCCCAGACAATTTTGCAGGAGAGAGCAGAGGGTCAAGAGTGAAGCCCTATGTCTTAGGTGTACTTTTAAAGACTAGTGACACTAATCTGGATTTTCCATTAGAATCTCTGATCTCTGTAATCCAAACTCTTTCTAGACAACTTCACATGACATTGGCATACATATAATAATCCTTTCCTCTTGTTTTCTTGCCCAGCTTCCAGCTGACCTGGCACTCTGACAAATGCCCTGTCTGACCCAGAGGTTCATACATGCAGCTGCTGAGGGAAACCACAGTGGAAACCTGATGGAGAACTCGGCCCTCATGATGGGATTAACCTTTAGGAAGAGCTCTCAAGTAAGGGGTTTGTACCTTCAAGATGTTCTGTGAGCACTGACGTGACTTGGCTAATTTAAGCATTTGTCACATACACAAGGAAGAGTCAAATTCAGTTCTCAGAGTTCAGGGAGAGGGGAGGGTGAACCTGTGCAAGGTCTGCCTTCATTCCCATCTTGTTGAGTTCCCTGGATTTCACTTCAGTGCTCTTCTGGTGGGAACAGCCTCAGCCCCACTGAGACAGGGGGGTGGGTCTGTCCCAGCAGGGAGGCTTGAGCTGGACTGCAGTGTGTGGCCTTCTTAAGCCTAGGAAATCTCTGGATTTAATTTTCCAGCTTTTTAGGACCTGGATTCATCTCTAAAAATAGAGCTTTATTCCTCATGTTCACTTTCTAAAGGACAATGACAGAAGAGAGAGAGAGAGAGGTAGAAAATGCCATAAACTGGGACATTTTGTTATCACATTCACTGCACATCTGGGAGCTCTTTTGGTACATAATTGCTGTATAAAGCTGTTCACGAGCCAGAGCCTCGTGCACATCCTCCTGGAAGCTGTTGTGGTGTTGTAGCCCCTGCTCTGGAAACTGAGTGTAACCTGTTGGGCAGGTGAAGAGCTCTCAGAGAGGGAATCTCCTGGTTCCTTCTCTTTGCTCCTTGAGATCCAGGCCAGGCCACTGCTGGGCTGGGGTTTGAGGGTCTAAAAGCCTCCTTGCTCCCAAATCCACTGCTGAGGGAGGGAATATAATTCCGTGGTGAGGCCAAACAGAGAAATTATTCTGGGTTTTGTTATTTAAGAAAGGATATCCAACCACAGAAATGTGTTATTCTGCAGTCTGGATGTGCTTAAGAAACAGCTCATGTGCAACATGTTCCCTTTCCTCACTGTCACAAAAATTAAAAAAAACCCCACACAATTCAAAGCATTTTGTTGAATTTCCTGACTTTTTTAAATGCAATTTAAACATAATTTTTAGGGGGAAAGACAAAATGCTTCCCTACCTTTCCTTGAGATTGTGTTTAAGTGGATAATCCCAACATTTTGTGGACCCTGATCCCAGTGCCAGTGGCAGGGAGACACAGCACATTTGGGATGAACAGTGTTGGATAAAGCAAAATGATTGAGTAAACTTCTGGTTTCCTAACTTGGGAGTGGTGCCTGTCCACACCACATGGTGGAGATGATAAATTGTAGTGAATTTGTGATCTGGAGCCATCAAATTTCCACCCTGTCTTCCTTAACCTTAGGACAAATTAAATCAAATTCTGCTGTGGAGCCTAAAGACATAAAATTTGTTGGCTGTAACAGTATATCCTGCCAAGCAGTCAGAACTCCCTGGTATTAATTACTTTATTCACTAAGTTAAATAAATGATGTGATATCTGGATTCAGGGGGAAGCCACCCAGGAGTGTTTAAAGGATGTGAAGATGTTCCTGTCAATGAACATCCAAACTCTTGGTTGCTAATTTGCTGTGGAGAGAAATGATGGGTTCTAAAGTGCCTCCACTGCTGACTGATGCCCTCCCAGGCAGCAGCATCATTACCAGGACGTCTGGAATGAAGCATCCCAGGGATTCCCCCTGTGCTGGGGAGTGTGTGTGTGGGGGGGCTGCTGGGCTCCTTCTATCCCTGAGTTCTCCTCTGTTGCAGTGAGCATCATCCCATCCCAGATTCCTTGGCTTTGCTGGTCTCTCACAGCTCTGCAAACAGAAATAAATGTGTGCTCCAGATAAAACCAAGTGGGTCCAAAGACCCTCATGTGTAGGGGAGGGTCATCCTTGTTGCTGTTGGCAGTGGACTAGAGATCCCTGCTCTGATTTCTCTGAGTTTGTCCCTACAAAAAGTATCTTGCAGAGAGATTCAAAACCATGACAGTGAGTCTACCATCCTGGGTTGTTCAGTGATTCATTCCCCCATTTAGAAAAAACATACACATTATTTTGAATTCAAATTTGGCTGCCTTTAATTTCCACTAAGAGATTCTCTCTTTGCTCATCTCTGCCAGATTAAAGAGCCCTCAGTATCTGATAGTTTCTTCCTGTGAAAGTGCTTGTGCACTATAATCAAATTACCTTTTGAATTTCTTCCTGATAAGTTAAAGAGATTAATCTTTTTTCAGTCTTCATTTCGAGGCGTTTATTTCCACGAGTCTGAATCACTCACATCCTTCTCAGATCCCCATCTCCAGACCTGTGACTTGCAGAAATACTCAGTTACTGCAAATAGGTGCAGTGCTGTTAAACTGGGCTCAGAAGCAGCCTAGTGTGTTGGGTCAGGTGCTGTCCTGATCCTCCATCCTGGCTCAGGTGGGGCAGGAACAAGCCTGGGCCATCACACCAGTATGGAACTGGGCAGAGATCCCAACTGCCTGTCCCTGGCTCCTGGGGAAAACCTGTAGGGAGCAGCTGTAGTGTTTGAACCCAAATTTCAGGTGCAGCAACAGCTTTCCAGTGCAAAGCTGACATTACTGAGTGTGGGGAAAGCAGGCAGAGAGCTCCTTGTGGTCTGAAATGCTTCTTCACTGGTCCCAAGTCCCAGTTCAACTTCCAGCTGTCGTTTCTTTTTCCTCCCCTCTTTCTTTCCTTTCTGATGGAAGCTGGAGAAGAGCTGCTGTGGAAAAGGTGCTAAATAGGCACTTGATTTATTAACTTCATTTCTTTACTGAAGCAGCTGAGTTTGGTATTACCCTGCAGGCAGTTGGGGTGTGTTTGTCTTCAGTCTCTGGGATCAGTCCTGCACCAGGAGCTGGGGGAATGACCACTTTGTCCAGTTTATTAAATCCAAAGCTAAGCTTTCAAAGATCTTTAAGAATTATTATTTTATGAAGATCATATTAAAAGGACTAAGAATTGTGGCTATTTTTAGGAAGGATTAAGTATTAAAATGCAAAAGATGCACGAGGAGAGGTGGACAGGGAGGTTGCTCTTGCAGCACAAGGCTCAGCTCATTAGCACACTCTGCCCTGAGCAGCACTGCACCCTTGCTCTGCTATTAAACTTAATTTATACTGTAAAAAAAAAGCAGGGGGAGAGTTGAAAAAAAAATTATGCCAAAGCTCCATCCTGCCAGATGCTGAGTGCTTCCCTGGGAAGTGCTGAGTTGGCAGGAGTTGGGGCTGCTCAGCACCTCTCGGACATTCCTCTCCCTCCTCCTTTATTGTCAGTTCATCTGCAGCACTGGCTGTAAAACAGCCAGGAGATTTCCAATAAAATTAAATGATTTCCAAGTGTTAAAACACGGATATTTCACTGTACAGAGTCATTCCAGAGGATGAAATCCTGTGGAGAATGGGAAAACGATGTTGTGGTAGAGGACTATGGAGCTCCTGCACCCAGAAGGATGGAGGGGACAGAGTTATCCCAGAGATGCTCCTGTGACAGGTTCTCCCAGTGCTGCCCATGGGTCCAGCTTGTGTCAGGATCACCCGAGGGAGGAACAGGCTTTGGGAGGAGCATTTAGACCTTTAAGTCACAGCTCAGAATTACTGCCACACGTTCTGGCTCAGCACTTCTTGGCCTTATTTATAACCCAGGCAGCAGAGAGCATCTCCTTGGAGCTTTGAGAGCTGAGAGTAAACTGCAGGTACATAAACTGCAGGATATTTAAGGTGAGGTACAAGTGAGAGGGTGGTCACTGCCAGCTCCCTCTGCACCTGCCTGGTCAGAGGTAACCTCCTTCCAAAGGGCTTCTGCTGCCTCAGGTGCTCCTGAGGGTGCTCCCAGCAGTTTGATCTCAGGTCCTGGTGGTTGCAGGAGTTGGAATTCGGTGATCCTGATGGTTCTCTTCTAATTCAGGATATTCTGTGATCCCTGGGGATACAGAGCATGTGGCAGATGAATGTCCAGCTGTCCAGGGAATGATAAATGGCAATAAAACCCACTTCTGGAGTGAAGCTGCCTTCTACTCTAAATATGATCCAGCTGTGTAACATGGCCTTGGTCCTTGCTGGAAGCTCAAATCCTAATCAAAGGTATTAATTAATGGAAGAGGAACAGATCAGAGCTGTGCAATGGAGTGGATCAGGTGTGCAGGTTCAGCACCTCAGGCCATGCAATACCAGCTCGATTATTTGCATGAGGGCTGTGAAACAGTGGTGGCAGGGACCTCCTGAGGCTCTGCTCACTCCCAGAGCCATCAGCTCAGCCTTGCTGAGCAGGACTGCCTGGGAAGGGAAGGCTGGATCACCAGAGAATGCAATCACAGCTGAGGGGGAGGGTGAACCCGGGGAATCATTTCCATTTTAAGCCAGAGGCTTAAGCAGCAATCTGAGTTTTGGAGAGTCCCGCAGTCCTTCAGGAGGCACCTCGTGCCCATAATCAGGCACCCCCTCCCCCCAGCAGCCATAAAATCCTTGGGTAACGACCATCCTGACAACGATAAACCTGTTGTTTCCATTTGCTGTGATTTGTGGAGCTGCTGGAAAAGGTGGGGCTGCTCTTTTATTGGGATGATCAAATGTTTGCAGAGGGAAAATACAATCTGCATTCCTCCAAGGCTGCTTTTGCACAGTGAATCATGAATACATTTCCTTTCCCATTAGCAGTTTAACATCGTAGGACACAGAAACACTTCTTCAAAGTGAAGTTCTTTTATAAGCAGTGTAAAGTCCTGGCTGTGGCTGGGGGAATGCAAGAGCCCTCGCAGCCATGGGAAGGCTGAGGCCAGAAGCTCCACAAAGCAGCCTCTTCCCTCTCTGGACACCTGTGACAGGGATAATCACTTGTGCTGCCCTCGTGAGATGCTGCCCACGTGCCTGGGATAACAGTGGCCACGGGGAGCTGAGCAGCCTCAGCGTGTGCAGGACAGCTGAGGAAAGAGGACTTTGGTCCAGAGGGAAAAGAGGATGAAGGAAAACAAATCCTTTGAGTCTCTCATGTGCTGGATCAGCCAGACACATGCAGAGAGGAGATAAATGGTGCATGGGGCTGGTGTGGATTTAGCCTCGTATTACCTGGCCATTCCTCTGTGTTAAGTACTTCCCCTTGTCTTCTGATGAGTTAAAAGTCCACACAGGCACTGGAGAGATACTGTATTTAATAGTTACAAATGTGTAATCGAATACAATTAATGACAGTGATTGTAGTAACCAGCCCAGTGTTGTAATTGACCTGAATGCTTCTTACTAATTAGAGCAACCCCAGGTCAGAAATCGTTCACAGGCTCCAAGGACTTTCCGTTGGGGAAAACAAGCTGCCCTCAATCTGTGACACACACCAGTGTTCACACAGGGCAGACTGGATTTTATTGTTAGAGTTATTTGGGTTTTCTGGGAATATTGGAGCTGGAGGGACATCAGGAAGATGTTGTGTGGTGACAGCAAGGGATTAATGGTGCTCTGGGAAGGGATGGGTGAGGAAGGGGTGGCAGAGACCTTTTGGATGCTGCCAGCTCTGTCACCCCTGCAAGGTGCTGAGTGCCCTGTGTGTTGTTCCTGCTCCTGGATCTCCCTGCTCACCAAATCCTGGAGGTTCCTCTTTTTCCCCTCTCTTGGGTCACAAGGTGTGTGACCTTCCTTCAACACAGATGTCACCTGGTCACACTTCCAGCAAAGACAGTGGCTGAAGGTCCACTAGATTAAATGATCCGGGATCTGTCCCTGAAGGACACTCACAAAACTTGATCCATCTTACATCTCGTGTTGTCATTTATGCAAAATGAATATGAAACACTTCCATGAAAGTTAAATGAGAAGTTCTTCTTTATTTCTGGTTTATGCACTGATAAAAATCGTCAGGGAATGTGCAAAGCAGAATCAAACCAGGCCCACAGCATTTGTGGCTGTGAATCCCTGTTACAGCAGCACCAACACGATTCCCCTGATCTGGGATGTGGGACACGGGGCTTAAGGACTGTGGATTTTGTGACTGACGGCAGCTCAGACAGTGTTTGATGCTTAACACTGTTCAGGTGCTTTGCTGCACCAGAGCCAGGAGGTTTGCAGCCTTGCTCCTGTGCAATTAACTTTTTCCCATCCAGTCAATCCCATGGGAGCAGCCAGTTCATCACTGGGAAAGTGCTGCTGGGACAAGTGGAAGAGTGACATCGTGTTGAAGTCACAGCCTTTGTGTGTGGAGCTTGTCCTGACAATGCTCTCACACACATGAGCTCAGAGAGTGATACCTGGGCTGGATCCCTGTGTGGTGTTAGGATTGCTCCCCAGCTGGGGATGGCTGTCTCTCCCAAAGATTCAGCGTGCAGCAGGACAGCAGGTCACCCAGCAGAGCTGGGGCACCCACAGCCGTCCCTCTCCCAGCACCCAGGATAAAGGACCAGCCCCTTTCCTTCCTGGAGCAGATCCTGGCTGAGGGGAGAGCAGCTCCTGCTCCCACGGATCCCCGCAGGGAGGCACAGGGTGACTCCAGCTGCCAGCGAGGCAGAGATTGGCACTGGAGGAAAATCAAAGGAGAGCAGTTGAAGGCCTTGGCAGTTGGTTGCCCAAAGCGACCACAAACATGTGTCTCACCCTGGTCGGTCTCATCAGCGCAACTCAAATGTCACCTCGTCCTGACAAGCGAGAGAGAGAGAGGAAAACACGACTGCCCTTGCTGGAAAATAATGAGAGCTGCAGGGAGGGAGGGAGCAGGGAGCAGTCCCAGGAGGGTTGTGTCCCGTTTACCTTCCTCCTCTCCCGCTGTCCATCCAATAATACTAATTTTGGGGGTTATAAAACTGCCAGTTTTGCAGCAGCAGTGCCAGGCATGGCATAAATGCCTGGGAGTGGAGAACACTGGCTCCTCCAGCAGCTGCTGTGCAGCTGTAAAAGGCTTGATGCAAGTCACTGAGCACTGAGCCAGAAAGGTTTTCAGGAGATAAAAGTTCACTTCCCAAATTTGACACGCACTCCTCCACATGGTCTCTGGGCAGTTCTCTTAATCCCTTTGTGCCTTAGTCCTCCAGGTTTAAAGCATATTTTGAGGGGATTTAGGTACAGCTGCTCCTGCACTGGGGCTGTGTGTAATGTCTGATTTATATAAGGGATAATGTATAAACCCTGGGCACAGCCTCATCAGAGGGACAGGGGGATGTGACACCTCATGGTGTGGTTTAGTGGACGTGGTGGCATCAGGTCAAAGGTTGGATTTGGTGATCCTGGAAGCCTTTTCCAACCTGAATGATTCACAACAGACAATCTGTGTGGACTCAGACCCAGCAAAGAGCCAGGGGGATGCCCGAGGCTGTCCCACCTGGTGTGCAGCCTCCAGCTCACTGAGATGACTCTGCTGGCACTGCCCCACCTCTGCTCATGGAGCAGCATCCCTGAATCATCTCTCTCATCCAGCATTTCTCCCGGATGAATCAGCAGGTCCAGCTCACACAGGCTGTGCTGGGCTCACTCTCTGTTTCCTTCCACCACGCACCTACTTTTTTTTTTCTCCACTTCTAATACAATTCAGGCAGAGGCTGAAGTGCAACACAAAGGAATGTGTGTCCAGGATAGCAGGTCGAGGCAAGGGGCATCTTCTCTGTTCCTCTCTGTTCCTTCTTCTCCCTTCCAGCCCAGGGCTTTGTTAATCCCCTTCCCACCCCTGCACTCAGCTGGATAACAGCTCTCTCTCCCACAAAATATGCACTGCGTCCTCACTGCATTAAGCTTTGGCTTCAAGTGAATTTCTTTCACTAGCAGAACTAATAAAAGGACTAAAAACTGCCAGATTCCACTTGACAAGTGGCTCAAAGGAGGACACGTCACTGCTTTTAGTGTTTGCAGGGATTGATCAGGGCGGGAGCAGGAGCAGCTGCCCCAGTGAGGTTTTCAGAGGGGGGATGATGGAAGGATGATAATGCCCCTTTCTGCCTGATCACTGTAATTTTTGGTTTTCAGCAGATAACGTATTCAGTGTCCAGAAATCACCACCTGTGTTTTGGAACTAGCCCAGGACTACAATTTAAGCCCATGCATGTTAACCATGCATCTGTCAGCTCCCTGTTCACAGAGAATGTGGTTGTTGTTGCAGACACACAGAGAGAGAGAGAGACAGTCTTGTCCCAAAGTTTTTATGGTACAGAATGAAGGTGCAACAACAACAGCTCAGCTCAGAGCCTGGCATCAGTCACCATGGCCAGATCCAGCAAGGGTCTGTGTGCAGCCTGGCACTTCCTCTTCATTTAAGCTCTGGAAGCCCAGACTCCAAGATGGATGAGGTTTTGCTTAGTTGGAGGTAGAAAAAGGAGCTCTGGAGCAGGGAGCTGCTGTTGGCACTCCCAGCTCCATCTCCAGGCAAAGCAAACTGGCAGAGGTTGGATGTGGTCCCTGCCCAAGGCTGAGGGGACAGATCCTCCATCTGGTCTTGGGCAAGTCACCTCCTTTTAAGAAAGTCATGATTCCTCGGTTTCAACAAAAATCAGAGGAGTAACATTCCTCCCACAGGTTCTGAGGGCCTTGAAATCTTGGAGAGTTATTAAATTTCCAGGTGATCTGTGCTCCCTTCACTCAGCCAGACAAGGTGAGGCAGGGACAGTCCTGGGATCTGGTCTCTAAGTCATCCCTTAAGTGTTTTTCATCAAATATATTTTCAAGCCACAGCGACAGTTGTTATTTATTTATCTGAATAAAAAGAAATAATTAATTAAAAGGAGTCACACACACTGTGAAACCTGTCCTTTGCTTGCTGAGGGTTTCAGACACTTCATCTCCCTGAGGATCACAGCAAACCAGGCGTGTGCTGAGTCCAGACTGACAGGTGGAAGAATCAATGGCTCTTCCTTGAGCAGGTTATGCTCTCATGTTTAATTGACATCCTATTTATTGTTGAAGTGTTGCCCTTTTTGGTTTTTTTTTCTTTCCCTTCTCTATTTCTTGCAGACAAAAAGGTGGACAGGGAGGTTCTGTCCAGGAAGGAAGATTTGGTTCAATGCTCGGTCACAAGAGATTAGCAAACAAGCTGAGAACACTTGCTCTGGAGCATGGTTGAGATCAGGCAGCTCCTCCTGACCCCCCTCCTGCCTCCCTCCCTTCTCAGCAGCTTTCCCTGAATGCATTAGGAAACTTAGTGGAGGCTTCCTGGAGGTGGATTTTCCCAGGGAGTCATCAATGCTGCTGCCTGATTTGTCATTTTGTGCAGTGGATAAAAGCAATTTCATGTTCTACTCCAAAACCCCTTGTTCATTTTCTGAATAACTCCTGTAAGTATCACTTTGGAAGCTGATCCAGCAAAGTGACAGCCAATGGGCACTCATGGGATGTCCAGAAAAAAAAGGGAGACCAAATTCCATCTGCAAGTGGGATGCCTGGGGGTGTTTTTGTGGACTTCTCCATGCAGGCTCAGGGAAAGCAGAGCAGGCTCTGGAGCCTGTGCCTGGCACAAATAACTGACTGGGCCAAAGAATCTCAGGGATGCACATTTTCATCCATTTCCTCATGTGGGACAGACGGTGAGCTGATGTTATGTGACACTTCTGCCTCTGTCCCAAACCCACCTTGTTTTCATTCAAAGGTCCCATCTCTTGGATGCTCCTCTGTGGGGTGAGTTGTGGTGAGGGGCTGGGACATGGCTCGTGCTCATGGAATGAGTGCTTATGGAATGCTGTCAGCATTCCTTTAACATGCCAGAGGCTTTAATAAGCAAGGGATTCATTACACCTCCCATGACTCCTCACCTTAATGCTTGGGCACATTTGCACATCGTTATCAGAGGGCAGGAAAGAGATGCCGTTGTCCTCCTGTTGTCTCCCAGCACTGAGCTGTGCTCTGACATCCCTGGGCAGGGTGAATTCAGGGGGATGGATCCTCGGGAGGAGCTGGGGGCTGTGCTGGCAGGCAGGGGTTGAGCTGTGCTCTGCAGCTCCCCAGTCCTCTGCTCCAACAAGTGCAAATGAAAGGATTCACTCCCTTATCCAGTTTGATGACAGGGCAGTGCTGGTTAAAAAAGGATTGGGTGAAGCCACACAGCTCAAGTGTTCTTTTGGAGCGGGTCTTCACTGCCTGGTTTGTGTAGCTGTGCCTGCCAGTGCCTCTGGGCACGGCCTTTGAAGGTCCCCTCCTGCTGATTCATCCAGGCGAACCTTTCTGGCAGCTTTTTTTTTCCTGTTGTGGGCAGTCCTTGGAGCATCAGGTTTCCAACCAGCTCTTCTAGGGAGCAAAAGTCCTGCATTTATGACTTCGCCTGAGGCACTGGGGGGGACTTACCAGGCAGCTCTGCCCAAAAATGGCACACGAGGTGTTTGCTCCTTGGGGAGCTGAGTAACTGCTAATGAGCATGAGACAGATCCCCTCCGATGGGAGCGACTCGTGCCTGTGCTGGAGCAGAACCAGGCTGCCTGCTCACGCATTGATTATGGCTTAAGTTTCCAGAAAGTACAATTGAACTGAACTTTCCAATAGTTTGAGCCAGGAGTGATGCAGTCAATGAGAACTGCACCAAGAGCTCTCCCTTGGACAAGCCAGGGCTGAGCTGCTGTGCTGGAACAGCGTCAGTGCTGCAGTGTCCCCTGACACAGAGCTGGGGACACAGGGAGACGTGAGGATCCTGGCATCCCCAGCCTCCTCTCCCCCCAGTCAGTGCCAAAATATTTCTCTTGGATGGACCAAATCACTTGGCCATGTGATGGCACTTGGCAGCACTTGGGGTGTGTCTTCCCAAGGCTGTCCTTCCTGCTGGGCACAGGGCTCCCTGTCCTGCTCTGGATCTGGGGGGAGGACCTCGGGCAGGGGTTTCTGGGCTGCAGGGCTGAGGTGTCACCACTGAAGGTGGGACCTGCCCTTCTCTGCAGGCAGAGCTGCACCGGAGCAGGTGCTGGGGAAGGGGGATCAGCACAAGAGCTGCTTGAAGGGCTTCCTTTGGGGCTTTTTTGCTGCTGACAGAGGCCTAAAGAGATGCTTTTAATTTAAGTAGAGAGAATGACCCCTTAAATCCAACAGTCAGACCAGTGGGTTTTGCCCTGAGGAGCCCCGATGGCTCCTGCTGCACAGGCAGCTGTTGGGTGGGTAAAGCATCCGAAAAAACCAGAGCTGGGCTGAGCTGGGCTGAGCCGGGCTGAGCTGAGCTGAGCTGAGCTGGGCTGAGCTGAGCTGAGCTGAGCTGAGCTGAGCTGGGCTGAGCTGAGCTGAGCTGAGCTGAGCTGAGCTGGGCTGGGCTGAGCTGAGCTGAGCTGAGCTGAGCTGAGCTGAGCTGAGCTGAGCTGGGCTGGGCTGGGCTGAGCTGAGCTGAGCTGAGCTGAGCTGAGCTGAGCTGAGCTGGGCTGGGCTGGGCTGAGCTGAGCTGAGCTGAGCTGAGCTGAGCTGAGCTGAGCTGGGCTGGGCTGGGCTGAGCTGAGCTGAGCTGAGCTGAGCTGAGCTGAGCTGAGCTGGGCTGGGCTGGGCTGAGCTGAGCTGAGCTGAGCTGAGCTGAGCTGAGCTGAGCTGGGCTGGGCTGGGCTGAGCTGAGCTGAGCTGAGCTGAGCTGAGCTGAGCTGAGCTGGGCTGGGCTGGGCTGAGCTGAGCTGAGCTGAGCTGAGCTGAGCTGAGCTGAGCTGGGCTGGGCTGGGCTGAGCTGAGCTGAGCTGAGCTGAGCTGAGCTGAGCTGAGCTGGGCTGGGCTGGGCTGAGCTGAGCTGAGCTGAGCTGAGCTGAGCTGAGCTGAGCTGGGCTGGGCTGGGCTGAGCTGAGCTGAGCTGAGCTGAGCTGAGCTGAGCTGAGCTGGGCTGGGCTGGGCTGAGCTGAGCTGGGCTGGGCTGAGCTGGGCTGGGCTGAGCTGGGCTGAGCTGAGCTGAGCTGGGCTGGGCTGGGCTGAGCTGAGCTGAGCTGGGCTGGGCTGAGCTGGGCTGTGCTGAGCTAGGCTGAGCTGAGCTGAGCTGGGCTGAGCTGGGCTGGGCTGAGCTGAGCTGGGCTGAGCTGGGCTGAGCTGAGCTGTGCTGAGCTGAGCTGGGCTGAGCTGGGCCAGCCCCTCACCTGCTCACAGGCCATTAATCAAATCCGAGCCCCAGCAATGCAGCCCTGCCCACAGCCCGATCACTTATTGCTTAACAAGTGCATTAGTGTAAATCAAGAGGCATGTTTCAATTATCTAATAGAAGAATTATTGATCCACACTCTCCTCCCGAACGTTCAAATGTTCTGGGAGGAGAAACAATATTTGTATATGCTATAAAAAATCGGAAATGTGTTTTTATGTTTCAATTAGGGGGTACTTGGGAGCTGCTGCAAGGTGTTTTTGTAAAAGCAGCTGTGGCCAAGCAGGGACAGGCACCGAGTCAGGGGTGAGGCCACAGCCCTGGGCAGGGGGACAAGAAGCAAGGACAGCACTGGGTGACATCCTTCCCTTTCCCCTTAGGATGATGTGCAGGGAAGCTCAGGGCCTCACTTTGAACTTGCTGTCCGTGGAAAAGAGCAGCAGTTCCTTAAAATGCCAAATTCAGTTTAAGTGTATCAAATCAAACCAATTTTCCTCTCCCTGCACTGCGGTTCTGAAAGTTGGGGGGAGAAAAGGGATTTGTGCTTCTTGAAGACATGACTGAGTGGAAGGAGCCTTCAGCACCTCATTGATAAAACAAACATCCTGGAGGGGAGTTAATTCCAGTGGAGTTATTCTGAACCTTCAGCTTTTGTCCTTTGGTGACTGTGTAAAATGTCATTGAAGGATGTTCCCATTTCCCTTTGATATCAAACATGGGGCTATTTTAGAAACTTAAAACTCATTCCAGACTCTTCTCAGCATTTCTTTTTAAAGCAGCTCAGTTCAGCTGTCAGTCCCCAGCTCCTCTTTTAATTAAAATAGGTTTGTAGCCTTTCCTGACAAGCAAACATCTACAGTAAGTTGCAAACTGTGGAGCAATCCTTCTCAGCTTAAGAAGGATGCCACATCAAATGTCACTTGTCACCTCTCCACGAGGGCTCTCTATATTTAAGAACAAATATACAAATAAAGTTGTCACCTGAAAAGTTGATGATCACCTTTTTCTGGGACAGGAGCTCGGATCAGCCCTAATAGCAGCTGTCTGTATTTCATGCAGGCCCAAAAATGCTCTGAGAGACTTCAGAGCCCTCAGCTGGTTTGTTTTTTTTCCTCTGTTGTGAACTATCACACGACTCATGAGATGGTGTCACTGTGACTTGGTGGAGCCATGAGGCAGCTGAAGGTTCCAGCAGAGAAATGCAGGTGGGGGCAGCTGAGCCCACCCCAGAGCAAGGCTGGGGTGACCCCAGGGACCCCCTTAGGGATGGGATGAAAACACCCCAAAAGGTGGGAACAGCCTGTGCTGGAGAGTTTACACCAAATATTCCTGTGGTTTGAGCACTTCTTTCCAGACCAGGATTTCCCTGCTGGAACGAGGCACCTGCTGAACCTGTCACTGCTTTCATGTTCCACTTATTGAAAACCTGAGAAACCTTCAGAAAGCAAATAAGATTAACTCCAAACAAACGTGTGGCCCAGAGCAGCAGAATCCTGCTGCAGGTTTATTGCTGTCACCATCATTAATATGTTTCTTCTCCTGGCCTGGCTGCTGCTTGTTTTATTTTTCAAGTCTTTCCAAGTCCCCTGAAGGCCCTGGGGGTAGGGGACACAGCTCTCCCTCTGTTTTGGGGGTCAGGCTGGGTTTCTTTAAGGAAGGTTGATTTAAAATGTGCAATGGGATCACTGAAATCTTGATATTGGGTGAGAAACTTGGCCCTGCAGCTTGTTTGGGATGGATGTTCTGGGAGATGCTCATCTTTGAGGAGCTGAAATGGTCCAGCTGGGGTGGCAGAGCTGTCCCCAAGTGCCAGGGCAGGTTTCCCTGCAGCATTGGCAGGGAAGGAGCTTGTCCCTGTTTCCCAGCTGGAAACCTGAACAGTGCCCAGGGTTGGTGCTTCCCAGTGACTTCTTGCACCAAGGGTCGGTTTGGGATTCGGATTCACATTTTCCACAGCTGCCCAGCAGGGATCACACAGCTCCTTCCTTCCCCCTCCCCTGCTCCTGCTGCTCACTGTTCACAACCCTGCAGCAGATTATTCCACACCCTTTTATTGAGCAGAACATCCTCCTCCAGGCTGAGCAGGATGGTAAATCTGTCCAGGTGGGAAGCTTCAAGAGAGGACAGCGGTTGTATTTTCGCTCTCCTGTTTACACACTGCTTTAATTAGGAGGCTGCTTTTGATTAACTGAAGAAAACCCAAGCTGTGTCAATTGAAATTAATTTCTCTCTGTAAATTTTCCTTTGTGAAAAGTTTGGGTGGTTTGTTCTGAACTGGAATGTGGGCAATGGAGAGAGAGAAATCAATTTTCCTACCAGGTCTAATCATGACTGGTGTGAAATTAAGTTGTCACACAATACCCCTAACACTCATGTCTAAGTACATATTGGGCTGTTTGCTCAGGCAATTACAGGAACCTGGTTCTTCTCCCTCCCTTCATTTGAACTCCACTTCCCTGGGCACAAACCCCTGGAGGGCACAGCACAGGGTGACATGTTTCAGGGGAGAGAAGCAGGGCATGTAATAGCAATACAAACTGTTAGGAATCAAGAAGCTATTTATGAGCCATTTACTTACTTAGCCCTAAAAATAGCTGGGGCTGTATGTGAAAATAGGGCTGTGATTGAAATCAAGCCCCAGACGTGATGTAATGGGGAAGGGGGGGTAAAAAGACAGATGCAATCAGTTATTCTATAAATAGCCCTGCTGTCCTCTCCATGGATGGGGCAGGAGGCTGGTTTGGTTCTTCCTGCCAGGTGTTGAGGGGTGAGTGAGGCTGCAGGAGCAGATTTGCTGTAAGGCTGAAGGCAATGGGAGCAGCAGTAGCTGCTGGGGCTGAAGTCTGTGAGGTTGAAATCCTCAGCTGTCTCCTTGCCAGTGCTGTCCTTGGGGCTCTGTGTCCAGTCCTGGGCTCCTCAGGACAGGAGGGACAGGGAGATCCCACTGCAGACCCAGAGGAGGCTGTGGAGATGCTGAAGGGAAGGAGCATCTCTGTGCCCAGGAAAGGCTGAGGGAGCCAGAGCTGTTCAGAGGGGGCAGAGGATGGACAAGAGCAATGGCAGGAACTGATGCCCAGGCACTTCCACCTGGACAGGAGGAAGAACTTCTTTGCTGGGCAGAGACCCAGCACTAAACAGAGACCAGAGAGGGTGTGGAGTCTCCTCACTGGGGATATCCCAATGCTGTCTGGACACAACCCTGTGCCATGTGCTCTGGGATGGCCCTGACCAGATGATCCACTCCCTTCCATCCTCACCCATTCTGGGATTCTGTTCCAACTCTTGTGCCACCATAAGATGCTTTGCAAGGCGAAAGGTGCTGAGTAACTCCTCCTGGAAGCAGCTCTCTGCAGCACAGCCCTTTTGATCTCTTGCTTCCATCTGCTGTTTTGTTGCTCATGTTTCAGAGCTGCAGTGGTGAAGTTTTTAACTGGAGAGGTGACATTCTGCCTCTGGTCCCTCCGTGTCCCTCGGTGTGGGAGCCATAACCAGGCTGTGCCTCTCACCTTAAGCTACACTGGAGCACTCCAGGGAAGGCAGTGAGAGAAGCAGATGGGTTTAAATTCCTGTTTACTGTAGGTTTTTAATAAAGGAGGGGATGGATGTAACATCACCAGCTCTGCCTGTGCACTGGGGAATCAGCCCTGCGACACTCGGACACTTTTCCAGCCTTTTCTTAGGGTTGAGAAACATAACTGTGCTCTTGCCACAGTGCAATGAAATAAAATCACTGCTCCCAGTAAAGCCCAAACCCTATAAAATACAGCTGTTCTCTCCTGCTGGGTTTAAAAAGAAATGGTTTCACAGGAATGGCTCCAGGTGTGCGTTTGTGCCAGAAAGGCTCAGGAGTGTTTGTTGGGAGGGCTGGGGAAATACTTTGGCAGATGTTGCTCTTGATTCCAGGGGATGTTGCTGCAGGGAATGAGAGTCTCTGAGCAGGGTAATGCAGAATGATCTGGGCTGAGTCTGTGTCCTTCCTCCTCATGATATGGTTTAATGGGCATGGGGGTGTGTTTGGCCAAAGCTTGGACTTGATGCTCTTGGAGAGGTTTTCCAGCCTGAGTAATTCTGTGGATCTTCTCTGGTGCAGTGACTCTGCTGGGCCAGAGCAGCCCCATGTGGTGCTGCTGCCCCACGGGCTCTGCTGTGGGTCCTCAGTCCAAGAGTCCAGAGGGAGGAGATGGAACCCTGCCCCACCTGCTTTTCCAGGTCTTTAGCACATCAAAATCAAGGTGCTGTGTGCTGACACCAGCATGGTCTACTCTTCCTTAAAATGTTTGAAATCAAGGAGCTCAACACTCCTGTAACCAGAAAGAGGAGGAGGGAGCAGGGACCCAGCCCAGCTGTGCTGCTGCAAGGTGGGATTTATGACTTGTGACCATTTTTCAAGTGAGAATCATTGATTTTTATACCTGTTTTTTGGTACAGTTTCCTCTCCTTGAAATAGAATAAATTGCCTGAAGCTCCTGGTTTCCCAGGGATCCAAGGCCATTCCTCCCTGGTGCCCTGAGCATGAGGCTGCTGTGTTGTGTTTGCAGCCAGGAGGGGCTGGAGGTGGTTTAACACTGGAGCTGCAGTGTTAAAATGCAGTGTTAAAATGGAGGTGCCATTTTCACAGGGAATCTTTAAATTTGAGTGTTTCTCCTCATGGCAGTGCTGTTTTCCCTGCAGTGTTTCATGATCCACCAGGAAGGAAACCCATTCTTTGTTTCTGACTTACTCTTTGTGAGTGTCAGAACAGTTCTTTTTGTGCTGCCTGTTCCAAGGCAAAAGGAAATAAATCCTTTCTATGCAAAACTGCAGCCCTGAAAACGCTGATCTTATAATTTTTGAAACGTTGCAGGAAGTTCTCTTGGTAGACACTAAAACCACGCAGGTTTTGAAGATTTTCAAAGGTTGGACTTGATGATCTTGGAGGTTTTTTCCGACCTTAATGATTCTATAATTCTATCTCTGTGCATTTGGGCTGGAAAAGGGTAGTTCTGAATAATTCTGCTTCCTCTTGCCTTTGCAAAGTCGTTATTCCAGGCACAGCAATGAATTTGGGGAGAGCTTAAGCACTGGGTATCTCTTTCCCTCCCTGAATAATGGATGGCTGGGGGCCTGGCTCTGCTGTTAACGCTCCTGAGGAGTCACAGACCATCTGTGATCCCAGATATAAATGGGAATAGCAACGTTTTGTTTTATCTGC
Source organism: Serilophus lunatus (assembly GCA_013399895.1). Lineage (NCBI taxonomy): Eukaryota > Metazoa > Chordata > Aves > Passeriformes > Eurylaimidae > Serilophus > Serilophus lunatus. The sequence continues at coordinate 87,651 of VXBA01002409.1, read as the reverse complement.
TCTGCAAAACAGGAGCTGAAGGTGGATTAATACTCGTGAGCTGATCAGAGAGCTGGTGAAATGTGCTCCAGATAAAGATGATTTGGATTTGGATGTCAGTCTGTGGATGAGGGAATGTTTGTGGACCTCCCAAGCTTTAGCCTGTCCAGCATCTCTCAGAGAACCTGAGCAGTGTGGGGGGGACTGAAGAGTGTCATAAACAAGGAGATAATAAAAAAATATCGAGTTTAAAATCAGGATGAGATGAATTTTAACTGGCTCTTCCTAGTGCCAGGACAAGGGGAATGGCTTCCCATTGCCTGAGGGCAGGGATAGGTGGGATATTGGGAAGAAATTGTCCACTGTGAGGAGGCTGGATGGGGCTTGGAGCAACCTGGGAGAGTGGAAGGCAGGGGGTGGAACTGGATGGGCTTTGAGGTCCCTTGAAAATCATTCCATGACTCTGTGATTCTGTGATCCTTCTTCTGTGAAGGAATGTAGCCTGTCACTACTCAAAGAAATAAAAAGCACACTGTACAGAAATAGTGACTTTAGATCTCTTTGTGAACACTCTCCTGCAATTACTCAACTCTGTTATAGTGTTTCCAACATTGCTGGGTGCTGGAAGAGGAGTGCTGTTTATCACCTCTAATTTCAACAACTGGGTTTGAAAACCAATTAGTAAAATAGACTGTACCATATGCTTCCCTGGTATGTGCTCCTGCTATAACTATTTATATTTTAAATCGTTTTTTTCTTTCATTGTAAAATTGCTACTGCTCCTAAAATGGCTCAATCCTACCTATTGTTGTTTTATTGTGGAGTCATATTCCTCTCCTGCTGGATCTGCATCTCTTCTTGGCATCAGGATTACCTGAGAGGAAGGAAACATAAAACAAAACTTAATCCTGTCATTCTTTCTGCACAAATGTGTCTGGTTTATATTCCTGGGGCAGCTATTGCTGCAAAACACTGCAGAGTTTGCAGGTAGGAAAGGAAGGAGCTGTTCACTTTAAACAAAATAGGAATTCTCCTTGGGGAAGGAGCAGGGAAATGAGACTCAGACTCCCCTTGTGCCCTCAACCCTGGAAACAGGGGTGTCATGGGCTGAAGGGGTTTATGGCTCCTGGTTTGATCCAAAATTCTGGCTTTGGGGCAATCTCAGCACTCTCAGAGCACGGCAGGGCTGATACTTTGGCTGTGCTGAGGAGAGTTCTCCACAGCAGAGCCTGGCATTGCTCAGGGACTCTCCATGGTGGATATGTCCCTTAATATTCTAGTTACATTTTCCATTACTCATTTTAATATTATTATTATTCCTGTTTATACACTAAACAACTCCTCTTCCCTGCTGGTTCACGTCCTCATTGCATCTGCTTTCTGCAAGAGAGGCTCGAGAGCAAGATCTTATCCTTAAAATAAACTCAGCCACGGGGACTTTTCAGTCCTGGTTTGCATCTGCAGGTGGTGGGTGATGCTTCCCTGAGCCTTCATCCCCAACTGCTCCGAGCTGAGCTTCCTGAACCGTTGAGAAAGAATGATAACACAGAGGACGGGGGAGTGAGCACTGAGTTTTCAGCAGTTCAGGGCAAGCTGTGCTTCCCTTCTGGAGTGAGCGACTGCAGTGCCAGCTCTGCCTGAGCTGGGACCAGAAATCAAACCCCAGAACTCAGAATGGCCAAGTCAAAAATGTCAGTCTGGGGCATATCCACGTTTTCTGATGTGTAACTTGACGGTTTCTTCTTACCTGCAAAAGTATCGATGCTTAACGAGAAGGAAAATTGAAATGATGGTTGTGGGGTAGTTAAAAATCCACACATGTGATGGATGCTGTTCCCACCTCCAGATGCCAAAGACCTTTAGACCTCAGTTTTCTCTCAAGCTCCTGAGATTCCCATCAAGCCAACAAGGACCATCTTTGCCAAATCACACGCCTCAGACAGGAGGAGCAAAACTCCTCCTCTGCATGAGCTGGTAGATCATGCCCTGCTTTTATCCTTCCCTTTGAGCTCTCCCAGGCTGGTGGCAGCAAAGCCATTATCAAGGAGCTGTTCCTTTGCCTTGGCTTTGTGGATATAAATACTGACACCTTGTTCCATTTTTCATGCATTACTTCTCTTCTTGCCCAACTCAAAAGAACAAAAGGAGTTTTGAGCTTTCTGAGCTCAGAATTTGAGAGGTTTTTCTTGGTGGTGCTGCCGATTTTTTTTTTTTTCCTCCCTTCAAGAGCAGCTTTTTCCTTTTACCTACAGACATGAAGGGGAGGGGGGGAAGAGGGGAAGAGCTGGAGTGATGGTGAAAGCTGGAGGAGGTTTAACCTGCATGTGTGAAGCAGTAAATTCAGTGATTTTATTGTTTGGGCTTTCTGATGGTCGTCCCAAATCATCAATAAGCTCTTGCTGTACCTGCTTCACCCTCCTCGTTAGCTGAGTGCTGGGAAGGGGCCTCCTGCCTGGCTAATTCCCTCTCCCCCTGCCTTTCCAGCTGGCTTTCGCTTCCACTTGGAATATATATGGGATGGGAGGCACACATGGCTCAGGGGAGCAGGCAGGATTTATGGCCAGCAGACAGTGTTTAGTACAGATGTGCAGAACAGCAACTATCAGTTGCCAACAAAACCTCTGGAGAGATACATCATAAGAGGAAGTTGTCAGCAATTAATTTTCAGAGGGCTAAACTTCACCCATTTTTTAATAGAAGAGGAGTCTGAAGGACCACAGAGAGAATAAATCACTTGGACTCCTGGGAGGGTTTTTAGCAAGTGTTGCTGCTTTTTCTCCTTTCCAACAGGTAAAACATTTGTTTTTTAGCCACTGAGACGAATATTCTTAAATAAGTGAGGCTTGAAGCAAATAAATAAAATTAAAACCCGCTCTTCTTTGTGAGGTCCCTTGAATCCTTGTGCAAGAAAGATGCCAAACACTTGGATAAAGGTCTGATTGATCTTGCAGGTGATGGCTGAGTGACAGAGTGAGGGGGTTCTGTAGAAAGAAGAACTTTTTCCCTTTTTTTTCCCCCCTAACTGTTTGCTAACAGAGTTGGTAGCTGACTATTATAAAATTAGCTTTTGGGGTTTCATTTTGAGATTTTTTAAGGTTTGATGGAGAAGGAGGGGTCATTTCTTTACAGCTTTGCTCCTCTGCCACCCACAGACTTCAGGGAGGTAACTCAGTGTCTCCACTGCAGAGATGGACAGAGCACAATTGCAGGGCTGATTTAGTGGTGGTTCGTGGTTGTAGCTGAATCAATGATGCTTTAATGAGGCTGTGGTAGGAAAGGAGAGATTCTGTTCTTTCTGCAGAGCCCCAATTCACCAAAGCACTTCAGCATTTTGCTTGCAGTTAAGCCCATGGTTAAGTCCAGTTCTACTGTGCACAGTGAGGAAGGTGTGTGAGTGTCTGACACTCACTGTGGTGGCTCTTAATGCTCATAAAATTTTCCACTGCCACTAAAGTTGGTAATTTTCTTCCTGTATGGGAGCTGGCAGTGACCTTCCTCATGTTGTGATATGGTCTCATGGATATGGTGGGATCCAGGCAAAGGTTGGACTTGTGGATCTTGGAGGTATTTTTCCAACTTTAATGATTCTGTGATTCTGTATTAGCAAAAACCTGCTACAATTAAGCAGAAATCCACAAGTCATGGATTCATAGAATGATTTGAGCTGGAAAGGACCTTAAAGCCCACCCAGTTCCATCCCCTGCCCTGGGCAGGGACACCTCCCACTGTCCCAGGGGGCTCCAGCCTGGCCTTGGACACTCCCAGGGATGGAGCAGCCACAGCTTCTCTGCCCAACCTGTGCCAGGGCCTGCCCACCCTCCCAGGGAAGATCTTTTCCCATATATCCAACCTAAATTTCCCGTTTTTCAGGCTGAACCCAGAAATCTGGGTGTGTTCCCAATGCTGTTGGTGGCTCCAGCTGTTTCTCCCCACTTTGTGCTGTTCTGCTCCTTGAGCACAAAGTGTAATGGATGGTAAAAGCTGCTGGAAGTGGAAGCAGACCTTTGGCTGCCATCAGCAGAGCTCCTTCCCCCAGGTGAGGCAGTGGTCTGGAAAGCTCAGGAGATAAAGGACTTGAGCAGAGTCATTGCTGAAATATTCCACTCTGTCATCTCTCTCTTTATTACCCTTCCCTCTGTGGCCATGATGGGATTAGTGATATTTCCATTTGTCTATTTTATATATTTTGTTTTCCCTTCCTCTGAAAAATGATTACAGGATGAAAAGTTTGTCAAGCCTTGGAGTTCAACAAGACTCTCTCTGGAATTAATTTCCTACTGTGGAGTGTGAGCAGGCATCTAGGAAAACACTATTTGATTATACTTTTGTTTTAATATAAGAAAATGGTTATTTTTGCTTGTTAGTGGGTGTAGGACACTGAGCTGTGTGGGAAAAACAGGATTTTTATTTGTCAGATGCCAGAAGACTTAAAATCCAAAGCAGCAGTAATGAGGGATGCTGAGGAAATGGAGGTTTTGCTACAGCTGGTTATTTTCTAAATGTCAGGAGGAAAAAAAGCAATAGGAACAGGGACATTGACCTTGAATAAAACACAGCAGTGGGATGAACTGGGATCTGTCAGAGCTTGAGGCCCAGCAGAGCCAGATTCCAGCAGGTCTGGCATGAAATGGCTCTTGATTTTCTCATCCTCCCCAGTGAGTCTCTCAAGGCCCTGATCTAATTGAAGGGGTTTGTTCTGACACCTGCTGCAATCATGGCTAAATATTTCCATGTCAACTCCATGCCAGGAACGCAGCCTGTGCTGTGCTCTTGGTCCACAGTGTCTCTCCAGCACTGGTTTTACACTTGCCCCCAGTTGCAAGAGACCCTTGTGCTGCATCACCTCATCCACCTGCAGCATCTCCCTGCAGCCACCTCTGACTGATTCTGTGCCTGAAAGCTTGTGGATCCCTCCTGCTCCCCCACTTTACCCTTCCTCTTTGGCTCACTGGTGCCACCACATCTCTGATCATATTAAAATCATATTAAGATTAAATCAACCCCCCATGGCAGGGTTTGGAATGAGATGATTCCAAGATATCTGTGGTATTTCCTGGCTCAGCAGCAAGAGGAGGGATCCCATCAGGTCCTGCTGCTCCATCAGCTGCCTGACACCATCCTGGTTTCCTGCTGGGGCTTCCAGAGTTTGGAGGAATGTTGGCTCCTTCTCAGGGATGTAGCAAGGCAAGGTGGATCCTCCTGCCTCCCTCCACAGTTCCAGTTGATGGATGATACACTCTGCCTTTAAATTAAGTAACCTCTGCAAGGACTGATCGTGCCTGGAGTCTCAGACCTTCCTGCTATGATGGTTTATCCTCCATCATCCAGAATAACTCACTTTCTCCAGCTGTTGCCCTCGGGGCTCTCGTGCTGCTGCAGGAGCTGAGTAAGAGATGACTCAAAGTCTTCACACGCCTTCCTGAGTTTGCAAATAAAATAACAGGCTAAGGTTGGATGCTTCATTAAGTGTGTACTCCAAAGAGACCAGAGCCAGCAGCCTCTCCAAAATCCCAGAGGGAAGTCAGGACCTGGAAACAAACCCCAGCACAAGGGCAGGGAGAAAAATACAAAGATTAGTGCTGTGGCTGCAGTTGGAGCTGAGTCAAAGGAGGAAAAGGCACACACTTACCTGCAAATTCTTCTTGAAGTTCTGCAATCTGTAGGTGAACAGGGAAAGAGCAAGGAATAGGTGGATGCTTCTGTTTTTCTGGGGTCTTTGTTTCATTCCACAGCCCTGATCTTAAAGGGAAATGATAAAATTGGGCTTTTTTTTTAAGGCAATTGCAGTTTGGGAGCAGCTGCAGAACATGAGGAGTTACTGGAAAGCCTCAACACCAAAACTGTGTCTGGATCCACGTGTATAAGTGACTTCTGGGCCCATCACCTTTTTCTAACAGTCAAAGCAGAGGATCAGCAACCCCATGAGATTCCCGAGTCCATCCCAATCCTGGCTGTGTCCAGTGGTCAGCAAAGACCCTGAGGATGAAGGGACAGGGTGGGATCCCTCAAGAAATGACTGGAACAACCAACAAATGGCTTGATATGTGTTGTCACTGTTTCATTGAGTCTCACTAAGGAGCAAAACCAGCATCTGAGCTGGAACCAGGACCCCATCCCTGGGAAATCTGGTCTCTCCTTTCATGCTTAGCCAGGATTGTGGCTGCAGCAAGGAGGATTCTTGTCTTGTGTTCTGTAATAGCTTCAAATAACCTCCATATGAGGGTTCATGTCACTCCTGCTCAGCATATCCCACCTGGGCTTAAAGTGAGGGAATTGCACTTGGATACAGAGCTCTGACTGCTCCTCAGCTGGGAAGGCCACACAGGTCTGGCTGTGGGATTATGGGCTTTACACTTTGCAGGACTCTGGCAGCATTTCCATGGGGCTTAATGGAGCCAATACTTGTAAATTAGGATATTTTTTAATTTATGGAGGTAAAACTCCTGTGGGAAACTGCATTTGCTGTTGTGAGCCTTTGAGGTAATTATAATCTCCTTTTCTGACACTGCACTGTTGGGAATGAATGCCAACATTTCCATTTGAGGGCTTATTTGATTATTTTTCTCATTTTGCAAAACATTATTACATTAACCCGCCACTCCTGAATCCTTGTCCTACCATGGCATTTATGCTTGAGAGGGTCTGTGCTCTGAAAGGAACATCAGGCTGAAGAATGCTCCATGATGATGGAAAGGCTGCTGTTTATCCTGTGGCTTTGGAATAAGAGCTGATTTCTGGCTTTAGAAGCAAATGCGACCCAGTTTGGATCCAAAGTGTGATCTGATCCTTGAGCTGCACATCTCAGATATTTATTGAGGGCTGAAAGTACTCACTTGGAGTTAATATATCTAAATATATAAATATATGAACATGTATTTCAAACCATTCCATGATTTTATGTGTATTTCTGCATCTATAGATATAAAATCCCTGGATGCTGGGACCCCCTTTTTTCTGTGTCCCAGGCCCCACTCCCTCTCCATCCCACTTAAACCTGAGGGGTAGGAGAAGGCCATTCCAGTCTGCAGCAACATCTCAAACCAGGCTCACAGGTGATGCCACCAGGCCCTGAGAGAAATCTTTGCCCACCAGGGCTCCCCTTCCAGGCTGTGCTGACCTGACTGCAATTCAGTTTCTGGGTTATTCTTCTTAGTCCATACAAGGTTTTTCTGTTTCCTCGCTTGCTTTTAATTAAATCTCATCACTTGTGAAATCCCAAGGAAGAATTTGCTTATCCTTAATTTGATTTTTATTTTCATTAAGCTAAAGCTTATATGACAAGTCTCCAAGAGCTGCTGCTAAATGCACTTTGTTTCCATGCAGTGCTCTTCTGGATGAAAGTCCTGCTCCTGCCACAGGGACGTGGGCAGGAAGGGAACGTTCACCTGGGGTTTATGACCCTGACAACCTGTTTTTGTTATTAAAATTGTGGTGAGCGGGGAAAGCGATGAAATATTGTGTTCTGTGGAGTCTGCACAGTGTTTTTTTAAACTGCACTCATTATACATCGTGTGGGCATAACAAAACACAGGAAGAAGATCCTTCATACAGAGCCAGCAATTCTTCTTGGACCTCATGAAGTTAATTATTTTATATCCCATAACTGAAACTTGTAACTCAGTGTAATTGGCAGGAGAAGTCCCGTGGCAACAATCACGGGGCTGGTTATTGTTTCCTCTAGTGCTCCACTGTGGGAATGTTGGAGAAACAGCCTCCCATTCCAGTGTTTATTGGCAAATGCTTAAATAAATCATGGCAGCTTGTACAATAAGCTCAAGGATCAATAATTTCTTCTCTTGAAATGTGAAGTGTTGCTGGAAGGGAGAGGTGGGGCCAGGCAGGATTTGTGGTCCCAGTTTAGCTGGGATTGTGTTGTGGCTATGAATTTGGAAAAAAAAACAGGGACCAAGGCCAGGCTGGACAGGGCTTGGAGCAGCCTGGGATGGTGGGAGGTGTCCCTGCCCATGGCAGGGGGTGGGACTGGGTGGGCTTTGAGGTCCCTTCAACCCAAACCAGTCTGGGATTCTGAGATGATTCTTTGAACTTTGTTCTCTTCCCAGCCTGCCAACACCTCCCTGTGTGACCAGAACAGGACATGGATTCACCTTCTGGTGCCTCCCACGTTCTGTTAAAATAACCCATGAATTTCTTCAGGCACTGTTTGCAGCCTGGATGGAGGAACCTCCTCCCCCAGCAGCACCTCACAGAGTGGCTCCTGTGTTCCACACTGTGTGTGGTGGTACCCCAGGGGTTTCTCAGCCTTGTGTTCAGTCCAGTAACACCATTCCTCTCATGGGAACGACCCCATCACCCTCATCCTGAGGGATTTTGTGCAGCCACATCAGCCCCAGCTGTTGAGGAGCCTTTCCCAGCTGTGCTCAGCCCACGAAGTCTCTTGGAGTTGAGTTTACCCAGGGGCTGCTGCTGTTGTCTCACAGGCCCTCTGGAGCTGCCTCCCTCTTATAACTTGATATATTAAGATATTATTTTCCTATCTGTCTCTAATTTCTGCCTATTTATCTCCCAGGTGGAGTCTGCAGTGACAAGCTGTGAACAGTAACAGCTCCAGCACCCTGACACATTCCACTTAGTGCTGTCTCGAGCTGAGATTCCAGGGAATCAGGGATAGTCAGGGAGAAGGGGAGGGATAACACAATTTTGCTTTGGCTCTTGAGACAGGACAGTCAAGGGAAGTGTCAAAGCAGAAGATCACTGGTGAATGTGGCACCTCCAACCCACTGCTGCTGCTGGAAGGAGCTCCTGGAAAGAGCAGAGGTTCAGGGATGGCTGAGGATACTGCTCTGACTTAGTGCTCAGTGGGAAACCCTGGGATGGATCCTCAGCTGGGATCCTCACTTCCAGTGGAAACGAGGCAGTTTGTGAAGGATGGGGTCTGGCCTGTTGGTCACTGAGGTCCTCAGGCTCTTTTGTTACACTCCACGTGAGTCTGCAGGGTGGTATCACATTCCTGACACGTGGAGCAGGAGTAGATTTAAGCACTAACACTGGAAATGTTCTACAGAAATACAGCTCGTGTCAGTTCAGATTTTCCAGTGCCCTTTTTTCTGCACAGAGAGTGTTGGTTCAATGAAATTGTCATCTTCATGGAAAAAGAGATGTCCTGGGTCTCTTGGTATGAAACCACAATTCCAGAGGGAATTTAAACAAAATCATCATTTTGGAGAGTTGCAGAATTTCTTTTTCTATCTCTTCCATTACGAAAAGAAAATGTGCTCATGAACTCTACTGGTAGTGATTTCAAGGCAAGATGGCTCCTGTTAAATTAGCCATTAATGGACTATTTAGTAAATGACCTCAGAAACAAAAGCTTCCAGACTTGTTTCCTCTTCCATAGAGACTATTGTAGAATATTTATCATGATTATGTGGGGCTGGGAGGAGCTGAGGAGTGTTTGGATGGGGGAGAGGTGACCTGGGGTGGGAATTCCCTGGTTGGCTTTTCTGGCAGCAGTGACTGTAGAGCAGAAAGCAGCTCTGGGAATAGTGTGGATTGGGGCCTGAATGCTGCTTGTGCAGCTGAACGTTGGAGGGGATGTGATGGGATGTGATGTGAACCTCCTGTATGATGCCTCAGGAGTCAGGGATGCACAGCACCTGGCAGATGTGTCCAGCTGTGGCCTCCAGCTGCATCCTCACAGACAGAAATGCTCTGTGCTCTCACAGGGGCCAAGGTTGCAGCCCCTTGGCAGGAGATGCTGTTTAGGCCATGGAAGCTGGAAAGATGCCCAGAGAAAGCTCCAGACTGGTACTTGGAGGATCCATGGAGAGGAGGGTACTTTAATCAGAGCACATCTGGCCAGCTGTGGGTCAGGAGGGTTTGTCCTCACCTGAGTCACCAAACAAAGCCTGGTTTGAAGCAAAACCTCCTGTCCTGGGATTTGTTTGCACCGGGAATTCTTCCTCTATTTGTTTTCCCAGCCCTGGTCTGACCTTCCCCTGACTCCAGGATGCCAATTAAGTAGTTTGAAGCAGGGAGGGCTGTGATGTTATTGATTAGGGCTCTAATTGCTTCTCTCTTCCTGCTGTCCAAGTGGAATGGGCTGGATGGAGATGCAGTGGGTGAAGTGGAGCCCTGGCTGCCACCACTGGGACTGGGGTGGGCATCATCCCTGGGCACCAGGCTGCAGGATCTTCTGGAGCTATTGCTGCTCAACTGGGACAGCTTTGTCCCACTGCTGGTGTCCCTTCCAACCCCTCTGCTTCCAGGGGGCCCCACACTGTGACCAGCCAAGGGAAGGGTTGTCCACTGCAGGCTCCGTGTGCTGCTGGAACATCTCCCAAAGAGGCCACATTGAGTGAATTATTTGGAAATTCATTTCCTTCCACCTCAGAACCAATATTTGGCATTTTCAAGGCATCACAGCACATCAAGGGGCAAGTTACAAGTCCAAATGTAGATCACAGCCAGTTTTTTAAAGAATCCCCACTCTCTGGAAATGCCCCCACTGCTCTGTGAGAGAAGATCAGGGAGAGAGGTTGAACTTGCAGGTGAAGCACAAAATGTTTTGTTCCTAAGGAAGCTCTGATGGGAGCCTGAGCAGCTCCCAGAGGGTGCCAGTGCTCCTTTCCAGATGTGCTGCACCTCTGGGTCAGGCAGAAAATGCTGGAAGAGCTGGTGCTGCCAGTGCTGCCCTTCCTCCTTAGCTGATGGTTCACGTTTGCTGGGTGGAACCAGGAGGTCCCTTGGAGATCAGAGCAGGAGGCTGAGAGAAGCAGTGCAGATAGAGGAGGATTGAAGACAGTAAAACTGTTTTTAGGTAAATTTTTGGCTTTCAGATCAGATCTGCACGTTTATCCCCCATCAACCTTCACACTTAATCCCCTGTTGCAATGGGACAGAACTGCATGTTATTGCAAGCTCTTTCTCTGAGCAATTTCCTGTTGTTAATGCAGCTCAGTCCCTTGATTCTATTCCAGTCAAATCATTCCTGTTGTCTTTTCTGAGGTCATTGTGCTGCCCTGCAGCACCCCCACCTCTGTTTGCAAAGCTTGGGAATAAAGAGCTCCCCCTAAGGAGCTGCTGAGCCAGGTTGCCTTGGCCAGGTGGGCCATGAAGTGGCATTTCCATCTCTTGATCAGCTGCCAGTCCTGTGCTCTGAGCACAGCCAGGCTTGGCCTCAGCCACTCTGCAGATGTGTGGTCTGACTTGATTTATGTATTCTTCAGATCTAGACAGTCCTTAGAAAGCCCCACTCAGGATTATAACAAGATAAGTAAGTTTTCAGCACACAAAAAAATAAGAACCTGATGGTTGTGGGGAAGTTCTGTCTTGTTTCCAGACAAAAGCTGGAAATTCTTTGCAAGGACATTTTTGAGGTGTAGTGTTGGTGTTTGAGGGAGGGAAAGCCAGTCTTGGGACTGGAGAAAATGGATGGCAATAATAGAAAAAAACCTTCCTGCTTTTCTCATAAGCAAGCAAATGTGAAATGGCAGAAGTGGCTCATTTCTGCAGAGCTGCCTCTCTGACAATAAACACATTGAGGTGTCCATGTGGGGAGCAGCAAGTTGTATTCTGGAATCTCTCTGATAAGTCACAATACATTGTGCTTCACAAGGAAAGCTGTTATTCTTCTGAAGATCTCGTCCCACTTTGTCTCTTTTTTCCCCTTTTTCTGAGTCACAAAGTGAGCAGGGAGGTCAGGCTTCCTGGGCAAGAGCTGCAGAGAGTCCCTAGGGCATCCGTGGCCACCTCATCCCAGGGGTGGGTGTTGTGTTGGAACTTGCTGTAATAAATCCCCTGCTGAGGTGCCACCAGAGGAGTGAACAGAATGGAAGCAACATTAGCTCAAAAATAGATGTTCACAGCCACAAAGTGTGTGTCACCTGGCAGGAAATTTGGGGCTGGCCCTTCCCTGAGCTTGGAGCTGCTGTTGTTGTCTCCATGGATAAAGGACTTGCCCCTTTTTGCATTTCTGCTGCCACAGAGTGACAGTTCTCACCTGGGAGTGTGAGATGTGTGTCCTGATGGGAGGAAGGCACAGATGCCCAGGGCAGGGAGCAGGTTCCCAACTGCTTTTCCTGCTTAACCCATGCTGGGCTTGGGGCACACTCAGCCTGGCACAGGGTGCCCAGAGAAGCTGTGGCTGCCCCATCCCTGGGAGTGTCCAAGGCCAGGTTGGAGCCACCTGGGACAGTGGGAGGTGTCCCTGCCCAGGGCAGGGGGTGGGACTGGATGGGCTTTGAGGTCCCTTCCCACCCAAACCAGGCTGTGATTCTATGAAAGGAAGGCACAGCAGAGTGTTTTGGGGACTGGCAGAACTGCAAGTGTGTGCCAGGCACGTCTGTGCCAGTCCTCCCTGCAGCACCATCAGCACCAGGGCATTCCCAGGTGCCAGGCTGGAGGGGCAGAACTGCTGCAGGGGGAGCTGAGCTGATGAGGCTCAGCACCCCTTCTTCTTGTTTCATGTTTAATTAGCTGGTGTGTGGAGGATGGATTGGACAGAACAAGGAAGCAGGAGGGAGAAGGAAGGTTAATCTCTCCTCTAGCCTTGCTATTCCTACTTCCCTGTGATCTTGTGAAGCAAGGAGATGATGTGTCCTTTGAAGTGTAAAGTACTCCCCATCCCTCTCCCCGAAGTCGTCTCCTCCTCCTCCTCCTCATCCCAGCCTGGGTCCAGCTTCTTCCTGCCAAGTGCTGCTGGTGCCCGAGGGGCTGGAGCCTCCCCACGGGGGCTGCACTGGGGGCTCAGGGGCAGGATTTCAGGACTGGCTTTTATAAGCATCCCAAATACCTGGAATACTGAGGTGCTGCCTGTCCAAGGCTTGGCTGGACAGGGCTTGGAGCAACCTGGGATACTGGGAGGTGTCCCTGCCCATGGCAGGGGGTAGCACTGGATGAGGTGGTTGGTCCCTTCCAACCCAAACCATTCTGGGATTCTGGGATTCTGTGACTTGTGAGGAGTTTGGGGTTCCTGGAGCAGGAGGAAGAGTGTGTGCTGTGAGGGGCAGGGGCAGGACAGGGAGCAGGGAAGGCAGTGCTGCCTGGGGCAGGAGCTTGGACCAGTGCTGGGCAGCCCTGGTGTCACCAGGGGTCTACAAGGACCTCGAGTCTTACAAACAGTGGTGCCATACCCTGAATATTTGTAAGGACAGGGAGCTGGGCTCTCTCCTCCTGTGGTCTTCAACAGCTCTGTTCAATTTTTCAGTGAAGCCTTTAAGAACAAGGATGGGAGATGTCAGGTCAGAGGAGAGGGCTGGCAGGGCACGGTGGAACCAACAGCCCTCCCCAGGCCCTGTGTTCTCCCCGAGTCACAGTAATTGAATTGTTTTAATATTAATACTTTCTCTGGAGCTCTGCTGATGGGAGGGAGGGAGAGATGTTTCTTCCAAAATAGTCTTAAGCTAATGCAGAAAGTATGAATAAATCTCTTAGAGATTATAGCCCCTGGAAAGCTCCTGTGAATATCAGAAAGACATCCTTCCTGCTAGGGGAGGTTTGATTGAATTACAAATTTGAGGCAACTCCAAAGAAAAACTGATTAAGTCTTGTCTTTTTCGCTCTCTTGTTGTAGCTTTTTAAGGCGCTAAAGCTCTTTAATAATTAGAAATCCCCCCGTCCTGTTTGTAAGTGGTTATAATTGGCATCGCCCTGTCTGTAAGAGCCTTAATTGGCGTCGTGTCCTCGCCATTGGTGACTCACCAAAGCAGAAAATGTTGTGAGAAGTGTTGTCACTCGTTATCTCCGAGGGAGAGCCACGTCCTGTGTCACAGGAGGATCACACTGGGTGTAGGAGGGGGCAGCAGGACAGTGGGATGTCCAGAGGAGCCCGTGGGTGCTGCAGATGGGGATGGCTCTGGTGTCCAGCAGAGATGGAACAGGGAACTGGGGGGATCCTCTTGTGCAGGAAAAAAAGGCTTTTCTTGGCTGCAAAGCCCCTGTTCCCCCAGCCTGAAGTGCTTGCAGGGAGGAAGAGGAGGGTCCTCTGCCAGGGCAGTCTCAGCTCTTGCCATGGGATGTGCCAGAGCTGTCCCCACACCCATGGCAATGGTGGTGTTTGATTAGCAGTCACTGCTCTGCCAGGAGCCAGCCCTCTGCTCTGTAAAACATTGTCAGGGGAAAGACACTACAGAAATCACCTTAGTCAGATCCCTCCTATTAGACCAGAGAGAAAAGAAAAGGAAGGAAAAGGGAAAGCCAAAGCTTTGTAGCACAGAAGCTCCACGTCTCTTGCAGGGCTGTCTGTGTGGAGAAGGCAGCTGTGGTCTTTGCCAGCCCTTGACAAGTGATTCTTCCAACAATCAGATGGGAGAACATGCTCTGTTAGGCTTATAATTGATAATATACCACTGTTGGAATGTGCTTGTCAGTTCTGCAAGTAGATGAAATTATATCGTTGATGTTTCATAACAGTTTTCACAGGCAGCACCCAAAACCAGGCCCTCCCCCTGGCAGATGAGAGGTGGGATGGGCAGGTGTGGTGGCAGGATCCAGTCCTTGGCCTCAGCTTGGAGCCCAGTGCAGACCCCCCAGTCCTGTTGGGGTGAAAATACATCCCAGAGGGGTTAAAATAATGAACTGGGAAATTCAAATGATCCAACCCAATCATAATAATGACTTTTTAAACAGAAGAGGCAATTAACTACTGGACACGTCACAAAGTGCTCTGATTGCTCCCACTATCCCTGAGAATGTTATGGAGAGGAACAAAGGCTTTGGGAATAACCCAGCAAAGCTCTTCAGCAGTGCTGTGTGTAGCTGGGGTGAGGGTTCTGGCTGCCTTTGGCACCACAGGGCTCCAAAAGGGCTCTGGATCCCTCAAGATGTGGATGCCACACAGTCCCACAACACCCAGAAATCCAAGAAATCCAAAAACTTTTTGTAGCTTGTGTTTGCTGAAAGGAAAACATAGAGCTGAGACAGGGAGGAAGCCCCAGGATCCATCACTTTCCTTTGCCTTCTCAGTCCCACTGGTGTCTGCCCAGTATCAGGAGAGCCACATCAACTGGGTTATGAGAACAACCAGTTCCTCAGCTGAGATGTCAAGAATTCTACCAGATGTTGCCTCTCCAGGGGTGCACAGCAAGGCCCCTCACCTTGTCCAAACCTCTGGTGCATTTGCAATCCCACATTAATACTGGTACTAGAGAGAGAGAGAGAGAACAGAGGCTGGAAACAGTTTGAGATGTGGGAGAGATGGAGAAAGGGACTGCAGGGGTTGTTGGCAGGACTCAGCTGTGTCTGTCTGAGCTCCAGATCTGGAGTTTGTAGGCAGGGAGGGAAGATGGTCCCTTGCCTGTGCTGATCCAGTGTCCTGCAGAATAGAAATGAAACAACAAAAAAAAGTTTGAAACAGGATAAAAGCAGTCCTGGAAGCAAAGGGAATAAATTATTCTCTTTTTTCCTAGTGACCAGGTGGAGAGCAGCAGGTGAGGCACAAGGTGGGGACCTGGCAGAGCTCAGGGCTCCTCTGTGCCAGCCTTGGCTTGAGGGGGAGGACACAGCAGCCTCTGCTCTCTCAGCCCTCCCTTCTGCCCCTGTCTTTCTGGTTTGGCACAGAGCTCCAGCTGACTGAGCACAAGAGCAGTTCCACATTATTTCTGACACCTCTTTTGTGAATCCTGCCCTGCTCTGGGGGGTGCTGAGCTTCCAGCCCCACCCTGCACCCCAGTGAAACCAGGGGTTGGGGTGGTTTGGCCAGAGGGTGGTTCATCCCCAGCTTCACCCCCTGAAGCCCCCAGGCAGCACCTTGCCCCAAGGGCCTGGAGTTAACAGGACTTTGTTAGTGCTCCTGACTCAGATTTGGAGTCAAATTAAAGGTGTGTCACTAACAGGGAGCTCCAAGTTCTCTTCAGGGTTGGCTGCACTGAGGGAAATTAAATTTCCTGCCATCTCCATTTCCCTTTGGCCTTACTAATTAGCCCTCCCCAGTTCTTAGAGGTTGGCATTTAAAATGAACTCAGCTAAAATCAGTATTTTTGTAGCCAATTTTCAGTGCTGATCATGGAGGGGACAAACCCTTGCCTTAGTGACAGCAGAGCAGGCCCTGCTGACACCCAGCCTGGATCCATGTGCCAAAGCCTGGGAAGGGGCCATGAAGGTCCTTTGAATTGATGCATTAAGGAGATTTTTATTTCCTGGCTCCCTGATGAAGGTCCCTTTCATGAGAGATTTCTCCCTTCAAGACACAAAAGTCAGTAAATTCTGGGCTAAATCTGCAAATCCCCAGTTGACGTTTGTGACTTAACTTACTCTGCTGAGTAAAACACTGAGCAAAAAGCCCTGAATTGTAGCAGTGCTGTGTGACCAGGCTGCCAGGCTCTTAAACCCCCAATTTCCTGCCTTTTGATGGCTTTGAATCATGATGGGTCTAATAATAATGATAGTTGGTACTTATATGCCACTTTATCTTAAAAGCACTGTACAAACATTAATTAATTATAGACACAGACAGTGTCTGCAAACGCAGAGCTGCAGATGCAGGCGGGTTTGGAGCCTCACACAGCTCTGAGCCAGGAGTCTCCCAGCAGGAGAGAACGGGGATCACATCTGCTGCAACCCCTCCTTGGGCAGAGTTGGTAAAATCTGGGGCTTGGCTCCTGGTCTGGCAATTTCTGGCTGGGCAGGACAGGGAATGAGCGACTCAGTCCTGCCTGGATTGTCAGACTCCTGTGGATGTTGCTCTTTTGGGGGAGGCTGTTGTCCCTAAAATTCAGAGGTGATGCAGAGGTGAACATTGTCCATCTCCTACTTCTCCCAAACAAGCCCCCCATCACTGCAGGGAAGTTTGTGTGTGTTGGAGATGCTCCATCCTGCCTGGGAAGGAGGGAGGGAAGGAAGGCAGCAGCCATGGAGGAAGGCAGGCTCTGTCTTCACAACCTTTCTCCGCGTCTGACCACATGCTGGACATGCAAAAGATCCCTGTTTCCTTGGAAACAGGTTCTTTCCGCATGTGCTGCAGCGAGTTGGGAAAGTTTGCCTTCATCAAACCCCCACGGAGAAGAGAATAAGCTCCAGAGAAGCTGTCCTGGGGACGCAGCCTGATTGCTGCTGCTGCCCTTATTTGCATCCCTTTAAGAAAAGGAAAAGGAACATGAAAATCTCTCTCCTGCCCCTTGCAGAGCAGATCTCTCCTGGTTCCTTATGAGCCTTGTCAGCATCTGAGGGTGGAGGAAATTACTTCAATCTCAGACACGTGGCTGAGGACCCCAAGACTCCCCATCCCCTCAGCAGAGCTGGGGCTGCACTGGCAAACGGGGCACTGCTCCTCTTTATTCTCTTCCCAGTAAACTCAGCATCGAGTCAGACTTGAGACAAGAGACCCAGAGGCTTCTTGGAAGATGCCCTCGATGGCAGCAGGTTTGCATTTGCCTCCCCTTTGCCAGCTTTACCCCTGTCACTGTCCTGCCCAGGACACCACTGGGGCACCCCAGGGTGGCATTGGGGTGATGCTCCTCGTGCCAGAGCAGGGCAGAGCCTGTCCCTGGGTGCTGAGCACCAGAAGGGACCAAAGGAAGAGGAAAGGGCGAGCTCAGGGACATTCCAGTGTGCACAGTGAGGCTGGAGGGGCAGCAGAGCCCCAAGCCCAGCTCTGAGCTGGTGTGTGGGCGTTTAACCCAGCCTCTACAAATGCCCCAGGCCTGCAGTTTAGAGAAACCTCATCAATATTTTAACTCGGGGAGGATGAAAGGAAGACAAACACATATAGTTTGGGGCCTTTGGGGCACTGCTGTGATCATCTCTGCAGAGAAACAGGGGCTGTGGTGGTACTTGGTGCTGCAGCACGATGGGGAAGCAGCTGATTCATTGTCTGACAAGTACTGCCACCAAAATTTTTGGAGAGAGGAAAAACTAAGAGAAAAAGTCCCAACTTTTCTAATGAGAGGTTTTTGCTCCTATTATTCAAGCAGGATCTGCCAAACTAAATCAGTGATCAAAGCCTGGGGTTCTGATCCAGAACCTGTGAGCAAATGCTGTGAACATTTGTGCCCTTCTCCTACACTTGCTTTGTGTCTGCCTCCAAAGTCTTGTTTGAATTCGAGAGTGGAATTTAATTTGATGATTTTTACAGCTAGGAAGCAATGAAGAATGAATAAATACTCTTTGCTAAACATTTCATTTGAAAAATACACTGAAAACCAGTGAATTAACGATTCAGTGATTGAGGCTGTGAATTTTGGTTAATCATCATTTTCAAAGCAATCCTGGTAGAATTTTGCAAGCTGAGGAATGTCATAAAATGTTCCAGTTGTTTTGCTGCTGTAATTGTACAAGACAGGCTGTGTACAGATGCAGTTGTGCTGGTACATGGGTGCTCTGTGCTGGTACAAATTGCTCTGGTGCCCCTCACAGAGTGTCAGCACAGCTCTCCCAGGAGATGTGGATCTGAGGAGTGGCTTTGGTGGAGCTGCCACAGTCTGGCCCAGGGAGGTGGTTCAGATATCAGCCTGCATGTTAATTCAGGCATTAATTACCTATTAATTACCTGGGTCTGTTTGGAAGCAGCTTGCTGCGACTCTGTAAATATTTGTGACAAAATTCAACATCCACAAAAATCTCTTTATTCTTGGGAATTCAGCACTGGGACTTGCTGTGGGTTTGCTGGAGTCACTGGCAGACCTTCCAATGGGCATCTCTGCTGCTCATGGGCTTATTTTGAAGAGAACCTTTGCCTTTTTTAGCAAATGTGGAAGCAGTTTATGGGACTGATGCTCAGCCAATTCCACTGGTTTCAGTATAAATCCCAGGAGAGCTCAGCATTTTGCTTCAAAACCTCTCAGCTCAAACAGAGGATGGATAAAGAGAAATGTTTGCACAATCTCTTTGCAAATCAAACCTTTAACGTTGTGCATCGCTCTGGAGAGGGGGGAGGAAAGATAATCCCAGATTTTGACTTGGAGCTTGCAAGGCAAAGCTGTCCTTCATTGTAAAACCAGTGGGAGTTTGTCCCGAGGTGGAACCAGAGGCTCCAGAGTCGTGAGACATCAAAACAAACGACACCAGGATCTTTCTCTCAGCCTGACTCCAGGAGGTTTCGCCTGGTGCCAAACGCACGCGGACTGTGAGTGTTTTAACATGTTCCCCTAATCCCGGGATTTCTAAAGTGCTTGGCAGCACACACAGAGGGGATTCATTCCTGCAGCAGAGCTGTGGACTCGGATGCAGCACAGGCAGAGCGATCCTGGCCATCAGTTCTGTCCCCTCACCTCCCACAGCAAAGCCACTCTGCTTGGGGCTGCTTCTAGGGGGGCTCAGGGTATTGCCTGAGCACTTCAGGACCATCTGTGCCTCCAGGTCTGGGCTCACCCTAGGCTCGCTCTTCTTGTGTGGAAAAGGGAAGAACCTGCCAAGGGATGGACCCAGGAGCAACCCTGGGGTCCCATCCTCATCCACGGCCCACAGATCTGGAGTGCCACGAGGGCAGCATTTCAATTTATCCATTCCAAACCTCCTGATTCCTCAACATCTTAAAATTCCTCAAATGCCTGTAAATTTAAAATCCAGGCCCCTTCCCAACACTTAGAAACGCCTCTGTCCTGCTCTGGAGATCCCTCGGGCAGTGAATAAATTCTGGGGCTGTCACGGTTTGGGCTGAGGTTTGGAGGTGTGGACGAGCTGCTCGGTGACTTTGGGACCTTAAGTGCCTCCATAAAGCTGGTGTTTGGTCAGTGGCCAGGGAGCTTCACCCAGCAGGTGGCTGGGAGCCAGCCCCTGGTGCCGGAGCCGGCGGAACGCGCGCTCATTATCTCTGCCTTGCTCCGAAAGGATATTGTGATTTTAATAACTTCTTGGATCCATTTTTTCCCTGGTAGCTCCGGTTGCCTTGGATACAGGCTCTGGAGAGGCTCAGCCCTGCTAAAGATGGTAGATCATTTAAATGGAATAGAAGATGAGGTGTGGATTTGCAAAGTGCTTTTGCTCTCCCGGAGCTGGCTGGGAGCGCTCCGGCAAAGCTGAGCTTCTGTGGGATGGGCTGGTTTGTTGGAGAGGGCTTTGCTCACGGGGATGGGACACCAAAGCTGCTTTTGCACACGGTATCTGTGGTGTCTGATGTGCCTGTGTGACAGCACCAGGCTGGGAGAAAAAGAGCCCTGAGGCTTTGGTGATGACATTGCACAGATTCCCACGGTGCTGTGGCAGGAGCAGAGCTGGATCCTGCCACCTTTGGAACAGAGAGTCAAAGACTTCGACTGGTGCCATCCTCTTCCTCCTTAACCACCACCTCTGCCTTCACTCTGGGCTTCCCAAGGTCACACAGAACCTGCAGGGTGGTTGAAGGCCATTCCAGCTGATCTGTGCCCAAGTGTTTTCATTCGAGGCATGATTCCCATTCCTAGCATTCCCTCATTCCCTTTCTCCCAGCTACAGTTATCTACAGATAAGCCATCCAGATCAGAGAAATTCTCGTTTCATGCCCAGAGGTTGCCCACCCCTAAAGGTCACCAAAGCTATTAAAGAAAACCCCTCATGCCCAGGGCTTTGGACACCTCATTTGGCTTTGGGCACATTTCACGCTGCTGTAGGTTTTGATTTATGCCCTTTGAAAGTCCTTTGCTCTGCTGGAGGAGGCCCACTCGTGGTGCCTGCTGTAATCAAACAGCTCTGGCTTTCCTGAGATGCCCTTTCTTCTCTTAATAACTCTGGGGTGTTGGGGCCCAACCTGATGCTAAACAAAGTAAATGAGTTGCTTTTGCTTGCTGGTCCTCACCATAAACAGATTTGGATATGACGGTGCCTGACAAATCATTAAGATCATTTGATCACTGTCAGAATAAATCAGCCTGACTTGAGATGCTGCCCTAAACCTCGATTTGTTGCTGGGGTTACCAAGGGCGAGATGCAAATGGCACTGGGCTCGGAAATTAGTGCTTAATTGCTTTATAGGAGCTGGCAGAGGTCACAGCCTTGCTGTGTTGGGCGGCAGAGCTGTCAGAAGAGTGGGATGAATTGAGGGAGAACTTCTTTCCATGGAGGGAAGCAGAGCACTGGAACACTCCCAGGGAGGATGTGGAGTGTCCCACTCTGAAGGCATTCAGGACCAGGAGAGACATGTTTGTGTGAGCTCACCTGGGAGCTCCAGCCCTTCTGCCACGAGGGTGGGGCCAGAGAACTTCTGTCACTGCATCCCAGCTGGATTCCCCAGTTTCTCCCCTTGGATGCTCCTGTGCTGGAAGGAGTTGCTCACTCGGTCCCTATCTCTGATCCACAGCCCTTGGGAAGGACCCCTTCGTCCCTGGAATTCTCCAGAGCTTCACCCTTGGTGCTGCCTCGAGGAGGGGTGAGCAGGAGCCCAGGAGAGGAAGGAGAAATCACCGAGGAAGTAGCAGCAGAACAAAGAAGAAAAAAAGAAAACACGTTTTCCTTTGCTTAAAAAGAAATCTCAGCCTTCCTGGAGTGAAGAAAAGAAGAGGAGGGAGGTAGATGCACCACACAAAGAGAAGAAAATGTGCTGAGAAACCACAAGACATTTAAAAGCTCACCCAGGAAACCAACCCCACTTTGATATCCTCTCTCATTGGAAGCGTTTGAGGCCAGAAAACGCTGCCATGATTGATCACACAAAGGGATGAGAAAGGGAGTGGATCCGAAAGCTCCTGTTCTTTGGACAAAAAAAAAGGCTTTGTATTAAATTACAGTGTATGAGCAGAAAGCCCATAATCAAGTGTCTGTTTGCAGGGACGTGTTTGCTGAGCAGCGACTCGTGTGCCCTTCCAGGAATGGGCAGCGTGGGAGCAGAGCCTGTGGGGCAGGAGAGGAGCCACCTTCCCCGGCATGGAAGGACCTTTCTGCTCTGGATTTTCCACTGGCTTCAGCCCTGGGGAGGGGGCTTGGCTTGGCAGACATAGGGGTTCATGGCCAAGGGGAAACTGAGGCACAGCCAGGGAATTTCTGGACATCAGAAGCCTGTGAGCACCAGGTAACTCATCTTCATGGGCTCATGGAATGGGCTGGGCTGGAAGGGACCTTAAAGCTCATCCTGCCCCACCCCCTACACCTTCCACTACCCCAGGTTGCTCCTTCAGGTCCTGGAAGGCCACAATGAGGTCACCTAAGCCTTCTCCTCCCCAGGCTGAACAATCCCAACCCTCCAGGCCTTGAGCCCCAACACATCAGCTGGGGCTTAATTTCATCTCCAGTCGTCCAACAGTTCAGCTCAACAGCCTTTATTTCCTGCTTGTTTAAATTAATTTGGTAATTACTGGGTGTTTTGGCCGTAGTGGTGACTCTGAGTGGAGGCAGATTGGTCCTGCATCTCCCCAAAATACAGAGTGGATATGACCTGAGTCCTTCATGCGAGCAGAAACATCTCAGCAAACTATTTTCCCCAAAATTTCATCCCTAAATGTTCATCCAGATATCCAGCAGAGCAGTTATTGCTGAACAAATGAGCTATGGAGCTGCATCAAAATCACCTTTTCTAACATGGAAATGTTTCTTATATACTGTATCTTTTTTTTTTTTTTTAACTGATGGGGAAAAAAAAGGGTATTCAAAATGAACATTTTTTAAACTGATGAAAAAATCAATGTTATGAAAATAAATGCTTAATTTTTCATTTCACATATCCCTGTTTTTTTTTACTTCCAGAGTACATTTCCAGTAATTTGACTTTTCTGCCTGTCACAAACAGGCTGTATCAGACTGTGTCTCTGGCTGGGAAGGCTGTGTTGGTGTCAGTCTCTCACCCCTTCTGGGAATGATGTAGCAGCTCCACAGCAGGATATTCCCAAGGTTCAGCAGGAAGAGAATGAGAAAACCTCAGTCCACGAATGTTAGAGCCCCAAGTGTCCTCGAGGTCTGATTTTGGGGGGAGCAGTGTGGTGTCCTGGCAGGCAGGGGTGACCACACACAGGATGTTTGAGGCTCATCAGTGTCATTTTGGCCACTGAATTTCTTCTAGATTTAATGTCCCTGCTGAGCAAACCTCCCAGTGATGAGCAGATCCTGCCTCTTCCCAGTCCCTCTCCCAATGGGATGATCTGGGGTGTGAACACACTCTGTGATCTCTTATAAATGAATGCATCAATCCTGCTGTGGCAGCTGAGGCCACTTGTACCCAGAGCCTGACACAGCTCCTGTGATTGATCTTCATCCCCTGCAGATATGAAGAGGTGCACACAAATCCCCACCACCCTCAGCATCATTTGTTTCAGGAAGAGAGAGTTATTTTTTTCTTTTCTCCTAAATAAAATGCATATTTGGGTGGGATTAAATCTAAAGCCCTTCAAACAGGTAGTTCTGACTGGAATGCAAACAGTCCCTGTGGGCCCTGGCAGTGGCTCCAGGCAGCAGAAGGAGGATGGCAGTTGGGTTATGCCTCGAAAATATTTTCAATTGCAGAACAAAAGTGAAAAGAGAGGCCTTAAATGATGTGAAAATAAGACTGTTTGAATTAATGTGTCAGCCCTGATGGATGCTTGTGCTGCCCAGAGTTTTGAAAGGGCTCTGACGGGTAAGATATTACCAGGTGAGATTTACCCACAGCCCATGACTTCTAGTCAGCAAAATCTGAGATGAAAACCCATCCTTCACTCCACACTGACTTCCCAAGAGTATTGAATCAAGATAAAGACCTAAAGGGCCACATACACAAAGGTGTTTTGGCATCTTAGTCCCATTCATTTTGATGAAAGTTTTGGCATTTCCAGATAACTACCTTTAATTTAGTCAAGTAAAGGAGGGTCAGTCCTTTTCCCAGCTCACTTGGTGCAGGGGTACAGCCCAGCCCCAGTGCCCATGGCCAAAAAGAGGGAATGAAAGTGGGGCTTGCTGGAGGTCCAGGCTTTGATCCCCTCTCAGCTCTACTGCACACTCACCATGAACTTTTGCAAGTCATTAATGACTGGATTCTCCTCTTAGTGATAGAGCTGGGGAGGGAATTGGGTTCCTAACCCTGATGGTTTTACAGCAGTGGAATTTCTTTCTCCTCTGAACTCTGTGAAAATACAGCCCAAAAGTCCAAGCCTTGACAATGACACAGCCACAGAAGGGAAAGAATGAAGAAAACATGTGTCTGCATTAAGGAAAGAAAATCCTGAAACTTTTGATAGTGGATGCTTTTTATTACAAGGGAGGAAGAACACCCGAAGAAAAAATGAGGCTGTGTGGTGTGTAAAGTTCTTCAGAGCCTGAGACGAATATTTTCTGTTTGAACACACAGCATTTAAAGGCAGCACCTTCTCCCCAGCAAGATAAGGGAGGGGTTTATTGGAGACTTGCAGTATCTCCACTCATTCAGCTGCCAGGAGCCGAGGGAGCTGTGCCACTGCAGCAGCCACAGCTCTTCCTCTGCCTCTCCCCTCCTCCAAAAAACTTGGATTCAAAGAATCTATGGGAAGGAGCAGCCTGTGTCCTGGCTTGTTTGAGACCAAGATGAATTTCAAAGTAACTCCCACCCCTCTGGAACGTGGGAGGCCACGGGGTCGTGATCTCCACCTCGATCCTTGTGTTTCATCCCAAGGTCCATCCGGAGCATATCAGAGCCCTTTCCACGTAAATCAATAGCAACAGAGATTTCTTCACAGACTTTACAGCACCGAGGTTAAGAGTCAGCTGTGTACTTCTTGATTTTTCTTTTAATTTTTCAGGATTTTTTTAGGAGGCTTTTGATCATTTATATTTAAGATCTGAGGACTTCACTTTCTTCTTGGTCAGAGTTTGCTGGCAGGTAACTTTAAAGCCTTTACTAAATAGGTGCTATTTTCTTGGGGAAAGGGGAGCAGCACAGGCAGCAGCACTTTGCTCTGAGGAGCTGGTGCTGGAGGTGGAGGAGCAGCTCTGTGCCCACCCTGCCCTGGCTGGGGGAGTTCAGCTGTCCCTCTCAGCAGATCCAACACTGAATTTTTCACCTCCACCCAATTTTGCAAAAAGCAACATTTGCAAATGTTTCCCATAGAATCGTAGAATATCCTGAGTTGGAAGGGATCCCCAAGGATCCAGCTCCTGAGTTTTCGATTGATTTAATAGTGAGTTTCCCCTTATAATGCACCCAGGAATTTGCAGTTATGCCTCCTCTTTGGACAGCAGATATCTTCATTTATCCAGAACATCAAATTCTTATCTCTGTGAATGCAAATATTTGCCCCTGACCACAGAGGAGATGAAAAGTTTCTCCATTATGTATTCATCTGTTTAAAAAAAGATGTTTTTTACACACTAGAGAGGAAAAGGAGGTTACCTGTATTGCTCTGAGACACGAGCTAAATCCACATTTCAAACATGCCATTTCCTGCACTGCAAAACCCTTTTCCTCTGCTCACATCTCCCAAAGCCCAAAGCCACATGAGCCACCCCAGCACACGAGCCTGGCACAGGCTCCTTGAGCAGCAGCATCAATCCTGGCAGCAGCTCAGTGACGTTCTGCTGGGCTTTCTCCCAAATCACACTCATTCCTCAGGCTGAAATCCTGCCCTGTTTTGGCAGCAGACCTGCAAAAAAACAAGTAGAAACAGTTCCATGGGCTTGTGCAGGGGAAAGTCAGTGTGACAGAGTAAATGAGGCAGTGCTGGGCTTTCAGGGTGCTCAGAATTTCTGTGCAAGCAAAAAGTCAGACGTGATTAAAGTCTAAGGGGGAACTGGGTCCTTTGAAGAGTAGGAGCCATTCATCCTGGATATCAGGAGGAATTTGTTCCTGGAAAGGGTGGTCAGGCCTTGGCAGGGGCTGCCCAGGGAGGGTTGGAGTGCCCATCCCTGGAGGTGTCCAAGGAAGGACTGGCCATGGCACCAGTGCTCTGGGCTGGGGGACAAGGTGGAGATTGGGCACAGCTTGGACTGCATGGGCTGGGAGGGATTTTCCAACTTCAGTGATCCTGTGATTGCTGATTAGATACTACTTGCCAAAATATTGAACAGACAGGATTAAAAGTTAGAGCAAAAAATTATTTCAGGGAAGTGGAAACCACAAAACAAAGCCGTGCTAATGTATAATTAATACATTCATGTCAGCATTAATAGTAATGCAGAGTTTTGTAGCTGGTTTAGTAGAAATGCTACAGCTTTATGTATTAATAAGTGTAGTAATATTAATGCCACTTTCTGTGATAAATAACACTGATAACAGCCTTGCTCCTCAGGGGGTGCTTAAAAATTCTGCTGCTTGCAGTTTTGACCAGCCAGCACCTCCCTCCCACCTCTGAGGGGTCTCCCCTTGCAGAGGATCAGCAGCACCAGGTCGTGGCTCCTGGTCCTTGCTGGGTGCAGTGCCCAGAGTCCGGTGCTGTTGGGTACCGTGATGCAATTAGCCAAAAATTGGGCTTCATCACTTGGCTGATGGCTCGACTCCTCCCCCGTGTGACTGCTGGGCATTGACCATCAGAGGGCTTCCAGCTTGTGTGTTGGTGCTGTGTTTTACAGCGAGGGGTGGGCCAGCTCAGACCTCTTGGTTTTTATTGTTTGTGAGCCTGCAGGCTCCTTGCCGCTGTTTTTCTTTCTTAATTGGCTCCGAGTGTGTGTGTGTGTGGTTGTGCATGTGCCTGCCTCCCTCATCAGCAGCACCCCTGGTATTCAGCAGAGTAATTAGAACATCTAAATCTTCCCTATATGTCATCCAGACTTTGGAAAATTAACTGTCATTACTGGCACCAGCCTGCAGATGTGATGGATCCCACCCCAGCTCCCCATCAGTGCAATTGCTCCTCCTTGTTTCTCTGGGAAGCCTCGTGGAGGTGAATGGCTTTGGCTTGTGTTGGCTCAGGGAGGATTTCTGGGGAGCTGCACACCGCTGAACTGGGAGCAAACAGAAGCCCTGGGTTTGGTGATGGCTTTTGAATGAATCCTTCTCACTTTCCTCCTTCCCTGACCCTGTGCTGGGCCTGGCAGCAGGTTGGGCTGTTTGGGAATTTGTGGGAAGAGCCCATGTGCCCTTCCTGGGGTACAGCCTTTGGGGGAGCAGTGACCACTCCAAAGAGCCCTGAAAACCTCCCCGAGGGTGCCTGTATATGTGTGTGTATAAACAGATACATATTTACTGTCAATAAAGACTAAATACTACATATAAAATCCAAATCCCATATATATATAGGCTAAAAAAATGTGGGCTGTTTGCAGCACTGAGTGTCGTGCCTTGCCCCACGGGACACCATTAGTTCTGCTCCCTGAATTGGCAGCTTGGAGTGTCCATCCATCCCTTTGGCTTTGCCATGCCCCTGTGTTAATGGCCTGTGGGGGAAGGTGCCAGTGAGTAACGAAGTGGGATCAGGGGAGGCTGAGGAGAGACTATGGATCATCATTAATTCCTTGTTAAATGAGGTAAGGCGTTGGCCACTCACCCATTTCCTTACCACACAGGTTAAGTGGTGTCAAGAAATACAGAATTTTTCTTTCTGAAGTTTTCTTTTCCTCCTCCCTCTCCCCCTCCCAGCCCAACTGGCACGTAGAGATCAGCTCCACATCTTATCTTTCCAGCTCAAGTGCTTCCCAGATGTCTTTAGTGCTTCTCTGTCTTTCCTTGAGGATTCAGGGGCTCTCTCACCATTCCCAATTAAAAAATAAAAGCCAGGGAACTAACTTTGCTAATGACTTTGCCTGGAATCATTAAGGACATCTCAGCATCATGGCCTCTCTTCTCTGCTTTTAGGAGTGATATTGATTGCTGTTTTAATTTAAGTCTTGGACTAAATCCTTCCTTTTTCTCTGGGCTCGCCATGAGAACTGATCCATGTTTCCCAGGGGTGTAGCACAGTGGAGGAGCAGCAGAGGGAGGAAGGAGCTTGGGCAGCATCAGGCACAGGATGGATGATTCCCCCGACTCTGACCAGGGAAGGGGGAGCTGAGCAGTGTCAAGGACCTACTTTGGGAGCACTGAAAGGCAGATAATTGAGGGGAAACTGCTTCAAAATTCATCCAGGAGGAGGCCAGGGTGGCATTTCCAGTGGGGAGGTCTAGTGCTCTGCCTTCTCTGCCTCTCATTATATATTTTCCTGTTGCTCTTATATATGCCTCAAAGGTTAATGTATGTTTGTGATGAGTGCACTTTGTATAAATGTTAATTAGCCCTGGTGCAATTCAAGGGATTCTTCCCTCAGAAAGAAACACCTTTTCAGTATTTTTAGCCACCCTGTTATTAGTTCTTAACCAGAAGATGAGAGCAAAGGCTGTTGGGGGCTGGGGGTTGCAACACCCCTGAAGCAGCAGACCTTGGGTATCTGGGGCTGCTGCACCTCCCAGAAACACCTCGGGACTGGGACCAGTCTGATGGTGAGGTTGGGACTGTTCAGTGGCACTGGATGGTGTAGGGACCTGGCATGGAAAACAGGGCACCCCACCTGCCCTTGAGCCTGGGCTGTTCCCACCCTGGTGCTTCTGCTGGTGCAGGAGACATGGACTGTGCCCTCAAAAATCTTGCAGGTCCATCCCTAAGCCATGTCCAAAAATCCCTCTGTGTCCAGCTCTCTGTTGGTTTACAGTGCAACTGAAACGGGGAAATCTCGAGCCACAAACTTCATCTCTGATTTTTGTGAGTTACCAAGTCTTCCATTTGCAACATGGGGGGATAAAATGGGATTTCAATCAGTGGGAAGGGAGAGGCCATTTCCCAGCTCACATTAGCTGGTGATAATTGCTTTGAGAGCAGAGGTTTAATCTGAGGATTTCACACAGAAACGTCCCTCTCCCAGTGAGTTTTCAGGGATGTCCATTCTCGATGTGGTGACCAACCCCTTCCCCAAGTGCCACGTCCACAGTCCCCTTAAATCCAGAGTCCCAGGGTAGGGCTGCAGCTCCCGTGGCTCAAAGGGCATCTCCCCCACTGTGATAATGGGGTGTCTCAGAGCAGGGCCCCCCCCTTGCCTCAACCACTGTGTTTTTGCAACACAAAGGTCAATTGAATTCATTACAGTGTAAAAATGAAGTTCTCTGATTGATTGAAGGTTCCTCTTTAACACTTCAAGTAAATGTGTTGGTTTCTCTTGATGGAATGCTTTAAAGGTCTATTATAAAATACCCTTTTATATGAGAAGTGATTTTTTTTTTACATCATTTTTCTTTTCCTTAATTTTTCTGGGACATCNTCCCCCCCCCCCCCCCCCCCTTTTCTGTTTAATCGATTTTTTCCTTCTTTTCCCTCCCCAGTGCAAGGAAAGGAGCCTTATTTAAAGGGACACAGACCTAAAATAGAGTGGTATGATGGATACAGTGGATGGAAGATGAGATGGATCCATCCATCTCAGACTTTCCCTGGCTTCCATGAGTCATTTGATGTCAGTTTTCAGGGTGAGCAAAGCTGGAGGGCAACGGGATGCTCAGATTTCAACAAAACCTGGGAGGTTCAATGCACCTTCCCCATGCTCATACTGCAAGGGGGTTTATTTGAGGGTCTTTGGGGCACCAGCCCCCATTTCCCTGTGTCAGCTGCCACTGCTCCAGCCGGGCTGTGTCCTGCTGAAGGGCAAGGGAATAATTCCTGCGGGCACGGCTGTGGGCCCCACCTGAACACAGAGTCATCATCACCACAATTTGCCTGGCAGCAAACCCTGAGCGCACGGAGAAGGAATTTGCTGCCCTGCTGAGGAGGGAAAATGGGGACAAAAGGGAGAATGAGCCCATTTGAGGGGGTTACTGATGGCTCCCTGCCCGGGGGAGGCTGCGGGAGTAATTAATCCATGACAATCTCATGATAATGAAGGTCTCCATCCAGCTAAACCGAGACTAAACAGGAGCGTGTGGCTGACCCTTGGTGGGCTGGTGCAGACCCAGGAGGAAAGAGGAGCTGGGGGGGGTGGAGAGTTGCTCTCACCTTTTGGAACTGGTTATACTGGCATTGTCCACATCCAGGGGAATCTTGCTGCTGATTCCTGAGAGTCACCAGGGATGTGAGAATGAGAAACAAAGCCCTGAGCTGGAGAGGAGCAGCTCCTTTGGCCGGGCTTGGCTTGGCCACATCCAAGCAATGCCCTGCTTCCACGAGGAGTTCCAACACCCAGTCTCTGATGCTCTTCCTGTTTTGCAGTTTCCCTCTCTCCAATATTTGGGTTGTAGTGACCTTTCAATGATGGTTTGACAAATAGGGACAATGGACAGAGCCAGGCTCACTGCTCAGCACAGACAAGGGGACTCAACGAGACAATGTGCTCAATTCTCATATTAAGGAATAAAAAAATCCTGGTGTCTGTTGGTGCCCCAGGGAATGGTCACCACAGACCTCCTGTCTGACGAGGTGCCAGTTGTGGTGCAGTGTGAGTAATGCTCTTTGTCAGCTCTGATAAAGCCTGAAATCTATCACCAGCCCTTTCCTCCAAAGGTTTTGTTACTGAGAAAAGTAATTACAATTTGTCCTTAATTCCAGAAGTGTGCCTGGAAAACGGGCTGGGAGGAGGGCTGAAGAGGAGGGGCTGGTCCAGGGCAGAGCCACAGCCTCCTGCCTCCTCTAGGACCCTGGGCAGCCACCTCCGGATCTTCTGCACCTGGAAATAGTGTTGGGAAGGTGGCCATGGACAGGTGGGACAGTGGCAGCCCTGGAGCAGGTCCTGCGAGGCTGATGCTGCAGCAACTGGTCCTTCAGCAGCTCCTGGCCATGCAGGGAAGGTGAGTTACCCCCATGGGCATCTCCACGAGTCCCTGCCCTGGCCAGCTGGGCCTCTCAGCTGATGGATTGCACAGAATTTGTTTTTCAACCCCACTTGTTCAGCGGAAGGGGAAAAGCTCTCCTTGTGCCTCTGGATCTGATGCGATGAGACATGTGACGGGGAAGATGAATTGAGGGCTGCATCTGAAGTGCCAGATACATAATCCATCCTAAATAGGCTTCATTAGTGCTAACAATTAAAGTTACCATTGTGGATTGGATACGTTTTCTATTAACTTTGCCCTTGTCTTCAGCTCGGACTCACCTCGCAATAATGAGCTGTGTCACTTCTGATCTATTTCTCATAATAGCTCCTTTCTCCTCTAAATCTGGGCAAAATATGATTTATAGGCAGGGCTGTCGTCTGGGTGTCATGCACCAGCAGGAAGAGGTAAGTATGGGCTGGAGCTCACAGCCTTTTTTGGTTCTTTGTGGGCAGCAAGAACCATCCCGGGGTTGGGATTGGGGTGATGTCCATGGGCTTGAGTGTTGTCAGGACAGAGGTGAGCTGGGGCAGGAACCTTCATTGTCCTGCTGCAACAAAGCTGTCTGAGGATTGAGTCCTGAGTCCAGCACCCCGGGCAATGATCCATCTGCCTGTAGCTGGACGTGACCTCAGTCCATGTCCCCTTTAGAGGGGCACAGTCCCAGCAGGCAGCAGCTGCTCCAGCAACCAAGTTTTTCCAGGACAGGTGTTTTCCAGGGATTTCTTTGCTTGTCTACATCACCCTTCTTGCCTCACCTCTGAGAATGTGCCTGGCTTTCTCCTGTGCACAACACACGTGTGCCCTGCCATGGAGTGTGGCTCTGGTACTTGAGGCAGCTCAAGGGATTGAGGCTGGAATCATCCTCCTTGCACTGGCCAGAGCTAGGGCAGGAGGATGGTTGGAAACCTGTCCCTGTCTCCTCCACATCCAATTCTTCTTTGTCTCAGTGGAGCTCCAAACTTCTGCCACAACGAGACCAAGCCACAGCAGCAAAACCCCTCCTGACAAATACATCCCCTCCTTGTGAAGCTGACTGTCATCTCATTCTATCAATAGTGATTAAGAGAGGAAACAGGCAGTGAATCCTCTGCAAGGTGTTTTGATGATGAATGGAGAGTAACTGGTATAAAGCTGTAGCACATTAAACTTGATTCTGGGTGGATAGAGCAGGAGGCAGCAGTGATGTGACCCCTCTTCTCCAGGGCACCACGGTTTGGAGCACACCCAGCCCAGGCATCTTTGAGTTTAAAAAATTCTTTATTATTTTTGTTTCATGTGAACTCCATGTTTCATGAAGACAGAGCCAGGAGAGGTTCCCACTTAGTGTTTTTGTCATGTCCCCCACCCCAGAGCCATCCCAAGTCCCAGCTCAGCAGGAGGACACATGGGCAGAGCCACAGCCCCAGCACTGGTGGGTTGGGCAGGGTTGGCTCTCCCTGCCCACTCCCCTGTCCTGCAGGGTTTGGCTCTCCAGCTGGGTTGTTTGAAGGAAAAAACATCCAGGAGAGAAAAAACCCCTAAGGAATCATGACAAATACATTCCATCAGCCCAAATTAAACAGCATGTGATGCTTCAGGACCTTTCCTGATAATTAAAAGCAACATGATGGCTCTTTGCTGGTGAGAATTTATTCTGTCACTTGGCCTCAAAGAAGCCTCTGTGCCAGCCAGTGTCACTTGTGGGTGTCAGGGCTGTCACTGGATTGCTCTGGTGTGGCTGCTGGGGGTTGTGTCCCTCACCAGCATGTATGGACAGGCACCCAGGGCTGGCTTCTGTCCTTGTCACTGCCTGTCCTGTCACCCTCCCCTGCATGCCAGCCCTTCCAGGAGCAGTGACACTCCACACTGGGGTTGTGTTGGAGGAATTCACATCCGTCCCAAGGAAACACTTCCCATCAGTGAGGCAGCACCACTGCCAGCAGGCTGTTGCCATGGCAATGCGGGTCTGGAGTGGCCCCAGCAGATGATTATTATTATTTATTATTTTAATCTGGCCCTGGTTTCCATTGTGGGAGCCAGAGCATTCCATTGTATGAGGCCACTGCCCTGGAGTGGGGAGGGGCTGGAGCTGGGCATGGAGGGGAGATGGGCAGCAATGAAGGGTCTGGATGCAGGAGGAGTGAGGGGGTTCTGCTGTGGAGAGAAGGAAGGGGTTGATGTCCACACCAGCTCTGTCTTCTGGTCAGAGGGGACCAGTGGTGGCAGAGCACTGGGTGGGCAGGGATGGGACTGGGAGTACTGTAGCCAGAGCAGGTCCCTCACCGTGATGGGCTGTGCCCAGAGTGCTGTGCCAGCACTGCCTGGCATGGGGGGGCACCGAGGCCCTCTGAAGGCAGGTGTGTGCCCCCCACCAGGCTTCAGGCTGGGACAGAGGTTTCTCTCTGTGCACAAAGGAGACCCGTGCAGCTGGCTGAGCACGTTTTTCCTCCTGTTGCTGTTCATGCTTTGATGGAGTACATGCTCCTCAGAGCAGTCCCAGTCAGCCCAGCGTGTCCAAAGGGACACGTGGGTACTTCAAGGGGTGTTGCACACTTTGGTGCTGCTTGGATTGCAATTGCAGGGGCCTGATGTGTCAAACAGAGTGGCATCACCTCCTGATTAGCTGGCTGAGCAGAGAGAAGGGGCTGATTTCAATTGGCTGGGCCTGAAGTCACAGCACCACATCGGCTCTGAGCAGAGCCCTGCCCAGAGCTCAGCTGGGCACAGCCTCCTGTCCTCTGCCCCCTTCCCCTCCGACGCTGGCTGGGCATCATCCCCAGCCCTATAGAGCAGTGGTGGACCCCAGAGAGCTGAGTGTGTGACCCCCAGATTTATCCCCACTCTTGGGCATTCTGAGAGGCAGGGGGATGGGGCTGCAGCGCTTCACCAGGGGCAGGGATGTCCCCTGTGTGGGGTCTGTGCAGGGCGAGACTGGGCTGAGGTTTCAGCCCCTGCTCTCCTGCCCAAAGCTCGGCACGTCCTGCACTGCACGGGTACCTCAGTGACAGCCCAAGGTCACCAGGATGTCAGAGCAGTCCTTGGAATTGAGATTTTATCTTGTGGAGCTGTTCAGCGCTTTGCTCTCAAAGCCATCCTTCATCCCTCCTGAGGGAAGGGACTGCCTTGCCCAGAGGCGCGCGGAGCTTTTCATACACACGGTATCAATCTCCGTAAGGGAAGCACTTTTATATTGAAGATCTGATGGAGGAATAAATTCCCATAGAAGTAGAAAGCAGAAGCTAATAGGCTTTTTCACAATGAAAGAATAGATCTGCTGACAAAGGCATTTCCAGGGCATCAAAATAAACTGTATTTTCTGCGAGGTCCTCGGCTCTTCCAGAGCTCTGGTGCCACTGCAGCTGCCCAGCCAAGAGTGGCCATCCCTGGGATGCTCAAGGCTGGCTCCTGAGCCCCACGGGGGGACCCCATGGGTCACCCATACAGAGAAGCTCTTGCATTATGTATCTTGGGTCAGTGAAGTCCCTCCTGGGTTCTGGCCCCTCTGCTCAGCCCCTGTTTGCCTGGACACTGCTCTGCACTCCCAGGCAGCACAAGAGCCTCGACCCATCCTGCCAGAGCCCATCTGCTCTTGGTCCTGTCCATTCTGGAATTCCGTGGTAGCTGTCAGGCAGGCTCCCAGCGCCTTTTTCACTTCCCCTTTTGAAAAAAATACGCCTTAGTTTGTCTTTCCCATCAATTGATTCTGCAGTTAAAAACACTCTCTGCCTGCCCTTGCTTCCCACCCCGCAGGAAAACCAGCCCTCTCAAGGAAATGGATACCCCTGGTGCTTAGGAGACCAAAATTTACTGAAGACTTTACTCCCAGTCCCCAAAGTGGGGGGAGAGGAAATGATTTGTCAAATCAATTATAAATGTTTTAATTTAAATGGCAAATGTAGAAGATAGTCAGATATAAGCCAGCAAACTACTGAAGTGGTTTATGGCTCCTCAAAGACCAGTAAATGCTTGTTCTGATTCTGCTAAGATCACTCAAATGACTTTTCCTCTCGAATTGAGGGTAGGGTGCGGTGGGAGGCGGAGGGGGAGAGATTTCCTCTTGTATTTTACATACCCCCAGGCAAGTTGTGATAAATGTTTAGCCATTCTCTGGATCTGGGAATTTGCCTTTGAAAAACACAATCGTCGCCGGGTGCTTCAGAGAAGTGAAAAGAAAAAAAACAAAGAAGAAATCTTCTGGGTCAAGGTCACCTCTTGCTGTAGGATCATTCCTACACCTGCCTCGTCCCTGTCATCCTCCTTGATGTCTCAGCCCATCACACGGGACTGTTCTGCCGTAATTCCACGGTGATGGATATTTCAGGTACTCTGTGTTGCCTGGCTGGAGCACAGCACCAAAGCCTTTCATACACGGTATTAATGAGCTGATTTACACGAGGAGAGCTCCAACCCCTCCTTAATCTATGTCAAAAACACAGAAATGCACAATTACGAGGCTTATTGTGCAAAGAAATACTGCCTGCAATGGAAGTTTCCTGAGTGACTGAGGGAGAAGGAGCCCGTGTGGCTTGAGCAGAGCAGATCATGCAATCATGGAATATCCTGAGCTGGAAGGAACCATCCAGTCCAACTCCTGGCCCTGCACAGACACCCCAACAATCCCACCCTGCCCCTGAGAGTGTTGTCCAACCCTCCTGGAGCTCTGGCAGGTTTGGGGCTGTGACCAAACCCTGGAGAAGACTTGTCAAGCCAGGACCTCGCTGCCACCAGGATTTTCCTGCTGATTTCAGCTCCTCCTTGCAGCTTCCAGCAGTGCAAACCCACTGCTGCTGTCACATTCTCTTGGCTCTGTTTTCTCTCCCACCTCAGAGTCCCTGTTCCCTGCCTGCTCTGTGACTCCAAGCTCTTCTCCACAGTTCTTATTTTGTTGTTGAAAAGGAGCAGACAAACTGGAAAAGGGTACATTGGACACCTAATTAATGCATTTTCTCTGTTCCTCTCCTCTCTCCAGACTGTCCTGCCCTGAAATCTTTTTTTCCAGGAGTTCTTTTTGTTGACCCCTAGAGCTCCAGAGCTGTTACCTAAACTAAATGGCTTTTCTTTCCATGCTCCAGCAAAATCTCTCTTGCTTCCAGCACAACCCATCTTCTCCCAGGCCACACAGAAACAATTACAGCAGCAAAAGGTTTCTCTACTCATGATTACAAGTCC
Organism: Serilophus lunatus; assembly: GCA_013399895.1. Taxonomy (NCBI): domain Eukaryota; kingdom Metazoa; phylum Chordata; class Aves; order Passeriformes; family Eurylaimidae; genus Serilophus; species Serilophus lunatus. The sequence goes on along the minus strand of VXBA01002409.1, from coordinate 52,020 downwards.
TTGCAATGCACCAACGGGCTGAGTGAGTGAGTCCTTGTGAAGGAATGTGGACCTTGGGATTGTAGAAGGGTTGGGTTTTTTTCCTTAATTTTTCTTAGCCTTTTCCCAGGAGAAGAGAAAACCAAACCAAACCAAACCAGGCTGTTCTAAAGTGGATTTGTGGTTATTTTGATTGGTGTGGCAATGCCCAGCTTGTCCATCAGCCAGATCCCACAGGGAGGATTGAGGGGAGCAGATCCAGCATTCCTGCACCGTGCAGGGGAGGTTTTCTGGGAAGATCTAAGCTCATCCCTGGCCCAAGAGCAGGAGCTGAGTGGCTGCCAGGGGAGAGCAGAGCCTGTACAACTGAGTGGGGGCCCGGGGGACATGTGTGTGCCATCTGGAGAGCTCAGGAGCAACCCACGGTGCTGGGAGTGCTGGGATGCAGCACTCTGTTCTCCTGGAGGGTCAGGAGCAGGAGTGTACAGGGGTGAGCTGTAAGCTGCCTTGTTAGAAAGCAGAAAGTCTCTCACAAATGGATTTCCAATTTCCCATCCACCTGCTTAGCTGAGACAGATTTCTTGTTTTTATAATTACTTTTTGGGTAGTTACAGGATCTGGTATCCAGGCAACTTGATGCCTCTTAAATCCTCTTGTAAATCTGTTTTTTTCTGCTGATTTTTAGGTGTTGAAGAAACATCCACCAATCCCTTAAGGCAGAGAATGGTTGCTTTTTCTTCCCCAAAGGCCACTGGATAGACATGATGCCATGTCAGCCTTGCGGGTTCAGGTCTGCGATGCAGCAGCTCCCACAGGCTCTGTGTGTCATCTCTTGGTCTCCATTCCAATAAGATACTGGTCAAAAAAGGCTCTGTCAGCAACACTTCTTGCCTTCCCAGCAGCCTCCCAAGGCACCAATGTCTTCCCACACCTCAAGTCTGTCCCTGCTCCACGAGCCATTCAGTCACATGCCCAGAACCACTTCTTTTCAGGGGTGTTGTTGCCCATCTGGGTCAGGGCAGGTTGTAGATGATTTTATTAAAGCAGAGCCACTGTTAATCACTCTGGACTGTCCTCATGGGCTGGTGCAGAAGAAGGGCTGAAGATCAGGCTCGTCTCCCATCATTGCAGGGCTGCACAGGGACCGAGCTCTGACTTTCCCCTCCTTCCATTTCTTTACATTTACATGGGCAACTAAAGGAGGAGGGAAGGAGGGATGGCACACACTGCTGCTCCAGGTCCCAACAGTCCCTTCATTACCATGCAGAGAGCACGGGGAAGTCAAGCCACCCTGCAAAAGGTCACCCATCAACACGTGCTCCGAGGCTTCGACCTCTGTTGGGGGAAGTGTAATTTAATTAACTTCAGCGTGACTGTTCACACCCTGGAGTCATCTGGACGTCTACATGAGGCTCACACCGTGGTGCTGCTGCTGCATGTCCTGTCCCACTCACCTGGCTCCAGCCTCAGCAGCACCGTCCCTCTGTCCCTGTCCTTCAGCACAGAGAGAGGCTTGGGCTTGGAGCTGTCGCTTGTGGTTGTGGTGGCAACAATTAGGCCATCAGTCAATAAACTAATACTCTCATTTACAGTCATTAGGGACTGCGGATCTAAGCATCTGCTTCTGCTAATGAGTTTAAAAGTTGGCTAAATATGGCAGACCTGCTCTCGTGGAGATGGAAGCAACAGGAGTTCGATGCGGAATTGGGCTCTGGTGAACACGACATCAATTTTAATTAGGATGCATCTACAGTTTCCCAACTAAACCAAAGTAAGTGGGGGCAGGGAGGACACTTCAGGCTGCTCAGGGCTTGTCTGGGGGCTCAGCTTCCTGGAGTGGGGGTCTCAGGTGGTTCTGCCAGGGTGAGAAAGCCCCATGGGAACCCTCCAGGCACACGGTTTCCAGCCTGGCTCGTGCTTGCTGCTCCCTTGGATGCGGGTACAGCACTGTACAGCTGTCACACATATCTTTTAATCTGGTGAGGAATCATTTATTTCCACCTCCAGGCCTAACACAGGCTGCCAAGGGGATGCTGAAGTTTGAAAAGCCCTATCGTAGATCTGTTGTAGCTTGGAGAGTAGGGAAAAGGCTTTTCCTCTAAACGGCTGTAAATGTTTTTTGCTCAGAGATGGTGGCTCACAGGGGGCTGGCGATTTATGAGCTGGTGTTTGACCTCATTGCTGGAGACCTCCATCACCTGGCACCTCCTGAGGCCACTGTACCGCACGGTACCACAGGTGGGATAGTGGGGTTGCTCCATGTCCTGCCTGTAGGACACTAAACCTGGGCATGTTCCCCGTGATCTGGCTGGGCAGGGGATGAAACCCATTGTCCTCTCCAAGCAGCACCACTATTTCCCTGAAGAAGATGTTCCCACAAAGAGCACCCTTGAAAGGTTGAATAACTAACGACTGGCTTAGGGAGGCTGGAATGGGGGAAAGCCTCTTCCTCTGCAATAAGAGCCTGGCAGACATGAAGCAGAGGAGAGTTTGGCAGCATTTTGATCAGAGTGAGGTGACCCAGAGGCAGCCCAGGGGCTGCCTGGGGGCACCCAGTGAGATGCCAGAGGGAGGATGTGCATGAAGGTGTGTCTGCTCTAACTGGGATGCTCACCAAGAGCAGGAATTTAGAGGGCTGCTGGTCAGTGCAGTCCTGGTGGGGGGAGCCCCTGGGAAGGAATGAGCAGCAGTTGGAGCTGGGAAGCAGCAGCCCAGGCCCTGCAGCGTGCTGGAGGAAGGCTGAGTGCTGCTTCCATAGCCAATGCTCTTGTTGCTCTTTTTAATACATATATTAAAAGGGTGATAATAACCAAATCCGTCAGTTATGCAAATGAGTGGCAATTGCATCTTGAAGAGCATCCCACAGTTTAATTACATCATAATTGCAATGTAACACTTTAATTACCATATGCATCAGAAAATCATGAGCACTGTTTCTAATCTCTTCACTAATATTTCAAATCAAACAGATTGCAGCGGTCCCGGCGTTGTGCTGCCATCCTGCACGTGGAAATGCAGGATACATCCCAGTGCTCAGGAAGGAGGTCAGCAAGGGGCTCTCTGTACCCCTGCACGGCCGTGCTGGTAGCAGATGGCTGGTGAGTGTCCTTGGCTGGAATCTCACAACACTCCCTGCTGTCAGGGATGTGCCAGGAGCAGGGACAGCCCTGAGCAACAGCCTTGGCTGTCTCTGTGCTGGCAGGTGAGGGGGCGAGGTGGCCACGCTGGCCACTGCTCCAGGATATTCCCAGAGGTGCTGGGTTAGCCCTGGACCCACGTGGTGTCCATCCCTGCCTGCTTTGGGGGGGGGGGAATCAGAGCAGCCAGGTGAGGCTCCTGCTCGGATAAAGGGATGAAGATTTCCAAACGGCTGTTTTGGAAAAATCATTTTGATGAAAAAGATGCCTGTGATGCTCCCTTCCCCTCCCAGCACAGAAAAATTAATTTCACATTTTCCTTCTCGCCCCAGAGAGGGAAACAATAAAGCTTTCCAGGACACAGCTTTAGCTGGGGGCCTGGGAATTTGATTTAAACCAGTTGATTCCATAAACCCTTCCAGTCTGCATGCTTTACTTTTCCTCCCATCCTGCTCCTTTCCTTCCCCCATAAAGAGACATCTAATAAGTGACTTAAGAAAAGTAACAGATTGGCTTAAAAAGGGCCTAAGATTCACATCTGAAGACTGAGGGAGGAATGTTTTCAAGCAGAGATGTGTGTGATGGAGTGATAGACCCTTCCATCTCCCTGGCCTTGCCTGTGCTGCCCCTGGCATGGACCTGGCTGTGCCAAGAAGGGGTCCTGGCCATTCCCATGCCCGGCTCTCTGGGCACATGGAGAGGCCAGGGTGGCCTCCCAGCCCTTCCCATCACTTTTGCTGCAAGTTGCAGATTGCTGCTTTGCTGTGAGCTGGCAGTGATTTAAAGTCATCCTGTCCTAATCCATATAAATTCTTTTAATCGTGGATTTAATCTTTTAAGCGTGTGGTAATTAAATTACACACCAGTCAGAGGCACATCAACAAAAGGTGTGAGGTTTGCAGTCCCGTGGGCAGAAGAAAGAACTTCAGGACAACTCCATGGCCAGGATGTTCAGTCATTCACTGCTTCCTTGCCATGTTTTTCCCTTTCTGTCTCATTTTCCCAATAGAACCATTTGGTTTGGAAAAGCCCTTCAAGATCATTGAGTCCAAGCTGTGCCAAATTCCCTCCTTGTCCCCCAGCCCAGAGCACTGAGGGACATGTCCAACCTTCCTTGGACACCTCCAGGGATGGGCACTCCAACCCTCCCTGGGCAGCCCCTTCCAAGGCCTGACCACCCTTTCCAGGAACAAATTCTTCTTGGTGTCCAGCCTGAACCTCCCTTTGCACAGCTCGAGGCTGTTCCCTCTTGTCCTCTTCCTCAGGGGAGGAGAAGATACAGCCCCAGAAGGAGTTAATGGCCTGGAGCATCCTCCGTGTTCTGGGATACCCTCGGAGAGTGGGAGGAGATCCAGAGCTCCCTTGGACACATGCACCGGCTGGTGTTAATGGAGGGAGATACCGTGACACCACAAGCACTTTAACAAATTAAACTTTGGTGGTGGGAAGGGGAAAGCCGAGCTGAACTGCGAGGTAGGGAGATGACTGACTTCGGGAATGTGACAATTACTGTACTTAACTTTTTTTTTTTTTTTTTAACATTAGGAGCCAAATAGGAGCATATATTTAATTCATTAAAGCCGTATGAAGTGGCTCCCTCCATCCCGGTGCAGTTAATCGGTGCTCAGTGTCTCCTAATGAAGGGGTCCCTGTAAGGTCAGCCCGATGCTCGTTAACTAATAGGAGACTTATTTGTTTTGCAAATTGCTCTCCCATTTTGAACCACTGCGCAGTAATTTCCATAGCGGGGAAGCAGGAGAGAGTTCACAGGGCTGGGTTTTTGAAGCCCTCAATCTGTCATTGGGAGGAGGATAAAAATAGCCTGGAAAAGAGAAGGAGGAGGCTTGCTGGCTTTGTTCCAGGAAATCCAGGCCGGGAACATGGGGAGTGAGGGGTGGCTGGAAAGCTGTGTGGGCAGCGGGACCATCCTGCACATGCCAGGGCACTGGGGAGCACGTGTGTGGCACTGGAAACTCCTCACTTGCCCGGCCAGGCACCACTGCCCTGTCCTGCCCTGCACTTTCCATCCTCCCCTCAGGTCCAGGGGGGGAACCTTGTGTGCTCCATGGGGGTCCTGCTGCCCTGCCCATGTCCTCTGCACAAACACCCGCACCCTTAGATGCACAGAAAGATGTTTCCAGGGTTTTTTGGTGGGTCTGGCAGAGGTGGGAGCGGGGTTGCTCCAGGCAGGGACTCGGAGCACGGCACTGCAGGACAGCACCCATGGGGATTTTTGGATGGAGAAATCCCTTCTGCACCCAGAGAGCCTGAATTAGCTTTTTCAAACCCTTTTCCTTCTCTCCTAGAAGCATCTGGAGGTCTGGCTGCTCTCCTGAAGCACCAAAGGTTCCCCATGTCAGGGGGTTTGTGTTTATCTCTGATAGAGGAGGCATCTCCCACCTCTTCCATGGGTGAGGACCCTCCTCCCTTCTCCCTTCAGTTGTTCATCTTACAGATGTGCTCGTGGGAACACGCTGGCTGACAAGGGTGTCCCTTTACATCCCGACCCAGCACCGTCCCTGTGACAAACAGGGAGCAGCTCCTCACTCCCCCCTCGCCCTCCTGCTGCTCCTCAGCCCCCGGGGCTGGAAGGGCTGCGGAGGGATGCGGGCTTTGCTTTTGGAAATCAGAGCAGAAACCCTCCTTTCTGTATTCGAAGTCAAAAAAGCAGAGCGCTGTGTAAATTGGGGCTGTCAGCCTTTCCTTCCCAATCCATCAGCCGGGTGCAACCCCCGTCCTGCGGTGGGTGATTGAGAGCCCGGCGGCCGCCGCTCCCCATTTCCCTCAGATATTGAGAAATCAGGAGCGAGAGCAGAGGGCTGCAGCTCCCTGTTCTCGTGCTGGATTGCTGCCCCGGCTCTCCGGTGACTGACCTTCGGCCGTGAACTTTTAGCAGGGGTTTTTCTCTGGTTTCAGGGCAGGATGATTGGGAGCACTGGGAGCAGACCTCGGCTTGTCCTGCCTGCTCTGCTGGTTCCACTTGGCACTTCCAGCAGTGCAGGGGGAGAAAGAATCTTTCTTTTCCAACACTGCAGACAAAAAAACCCCAAAACAAAAATCCCCAACCTTTAGTTTAATTTCCCCCCAAAGTAATAATGCCTGTAGTGTAAAGAAAGCATTCCAATGAGGCAGAATTTTTTTTTCCCAAATGTCATGGAAATGGAGGAATTTCAGCAACTGTATTTGTGTGCAGAAGAGGAGAGAAAGTAGATTAATTTTAAAAGGTTACATTGATTGCAGTCAGGCGTGAACCTGCAGTAAGGAGCCCTGTGCAATTCCCACCCCAAGGTGGGAGAGCAAGATGTCCTCCTCTCCATGGGGCCAGGAAGCTGAGGCACTCCCAATGTTACACACCAAAATTCCTTAAATTTGGGGGGGGAGCAAGAGTACCAAGCTCATGTGACCCCAGAGCTTGAGGGAGAGCAGCCCTGACTCCTGAAGTTTCATCCATCAACACGTGAATCCTCATCAAGCCTGGGGTCAGTGGAAAGGATTTCCCTGGGAACAAAGGAGTGAATTTTTACTGGAGTTTTATTTCTTTGCAGAATCTCTGACATCTGGGAAGAGCTCCTGATTCTTCAGAATAATGAAGCTGATTTCCTGTAGCTGTATCTTCACTGTGAATGTGCTCAGAAGCCTCTGTTTCCAGCCAGGCTGGGGGAGAGGTGAGAGCCTGACATGGTGGTGGAGCAGGTGGAGTTTGGTGGGATCTCTCCAGCTCAGCCTGGGGCTCTTTTGGGGGCTGCAGTCTCTCTTGGCTCAACTCCTGAGGACACGGGGAGCTGGATGTGTTCAGAGCTGCCTCTTGGAGACCTGCCTGATCCTCCCTGGCGCACTCTTGCAGCATCTCCAGAAACCTTGAGTTTGGTAAATTCGTGGAGCACTTTGTAAGAACCAGAGAGTGGCAGAGGCAGCCTGGAAGGGTCAGCACAGTTCATCTGCTGCATGAGGAAAAGTCTTCTTGTAGCAGATGGGATCTGTGATGATCACCAGAGGAGTTTGGTGTTTCCCTGGTAGATCCTCAAACTCTCTTGGTCTCTGGGGTAGCTCTGCTGATTCAGCTTCACTTTAGTAGAGATGGACCCAGTTACATTCTTCAAGCACTTGCTGACCTTGGGTTACACTGCCTGTCCTGGCCATTGGCCTTTGCCATGGAGATGGGATGGACACAGGCATTTGGGGAGCCTTTTTTCCTTTCTGCCAAGGCAGCTCTACTTTCTACCCATGGATGGTGCTCGTACCAACTTCCATCTTCTTTCAGGGCAGTGGGACATAACCCTGAGAGGCCACTTGCCATCGTCACAGGATCTTGTTTTCCTCACAAGGGATAGAGCTGGGGACAAAGTTGCCCAAGCAGAAAACAAGAGTCTGAGTCTCATAAGAACACAAGGAGATTCTTAAACCCAAATGACCACATTTTCCTCCCAGAGCCCCTCTTCTCTTCTCCAGGGAAGACACTCTGTTTGTCCTGACCGCTGCCAGCATCATCCAAGCTGCGGCACTTCCCCATCAGGCGTGAACCAAGCCTGACCTTCCTCGGCGTGCGGGGACTGGCGGAGCTGTACCTGTGTCTCTGCATCAATACCCATCTCCACCGGGTGCCCTCGGAGCTTGAAAGCCAACCCTGCAGGGTCGTGCCCCGCAGCGTGGGGTTCCCAGCGCCGCCCGAGCCATGGCGGGGCTCCGGGCTTCAATTGCAGGAGGAGGAAACGCTTCTCCTTGATCAGGAGGGATAAGAATAGCGAGCGGCAGGCGGCGGCCGGTGGGGTGCGGATGAAAGGCGGCTGGCTCTCATTCTTCCCACACCCGGGGCGATCTGCCCCTTCTTTTCCCGAGCCATAATTGCATGGCACGCCGCAGACGAGTGTCACACTCCACCAAAGGCGGAGCGCCGCGAGGCCAGGGCTCCGGGCTCGCCGTCAATGAGCGGGGAGGCAGCGAGGATGCTTTTGATCCCGCTCTTCTTCCTCTGACGTGCTGAAGAATTATTAGGCTCTGAGGAAGGTATTTCTCTAGCTTGAGCTTTCCCTCGCTCTGCAGAGGAGACCAACTGCTGCTCTGCCATTCCGGGAGGGCACAGCAGCACATGGTGATGGCACCAGTCCATCCCCCAGCAGATGCTCGCTGGGCCCCTGGCCAAGGTCAGACCCAAACCCACCATCCCTGAGCCCTCCACGGCAGCCAATCATCCCAATGGTGGACGCCTCTGTGACCCTTCCTGGCGTGGCCCCTGACTTCTGGTGGCTTCTGCTCTTAGAGATCATGCTGGACACAGCCTGGTCTGGAGCCCAGAGCCCTTGGAGGTGTTGTGACACCTCAGTGTTGTGATTTCCAAGCCCAACAGCTGCGATGGGGCATCGTGGCCTCCTGCTTCCCTGTGTTTTTTCAGGTGCTTCCTCTGGCTGTGCTCTCATTAATTTATCACACGCACACAGAGCATAAGTGGGCTCGAACCTCCATCTCCAGCAGCTGAAATCCAATAATTACCCAGCATATCCCACATGGAAAAGCGTTCCCGGCTGGTCGGCAAATTGTGAAGAAGTTCACTGTATCCTTTAGAGCAAGAAATTATCCTGGAGTGTAAGTTATGACTCCAGCAGCCTCACAGGTACAAAAAATAAAGTGAAAGGGTGGATGAGTTGGAGATTTAAATGATGCTGTAGAAAACACTGAGCAGGGGACTCCTCAGACTGAGATAAGAGGGGGGTTCCTTTGGGATGGAGGGGACCTGGAAGCAGTGTCTGAAGGAGATGGAAAGGGAAAAACATGACACAACAGGAGCCTGGGAGCATCACCTCTCCCAGGGCAGAAATCTCACAGCTGAAGTCCTTCTCCCTGCATTGATGTGATGCAGCACAACATCATCCCCACAACTGCCTGGTATTTTGGGGAGACTATTTTGTCCTATTTTTAGGAAATGCCAATATGGATTAGGAACTTTTTTGGGGTCTGGGAAGGAAAAGGTCAGCTTGAGCAAATTTCTCAACCTGAACTGAATGTGGAGAGGGGTGAGCAGTCTCCTTGCTGGTTTCCAGTCAGACCCACTCCAGCTTCAGATGGAGCTAATTAACGTGGTGACATTTTAAGACATGATGATATGAAATCTCTTGCTTCAAGCCAAGTCTGGGCCCTTTTCAGAGTTCAGTCCTGCTGCCCAGAGTCCTCAGGAGCAGCACAAGCAAACTCAGAGGGGCAGTGGGTTGTTTTTAATGTGGAATTTTCCGTATGGTGCAAATGAGTTTTTAGTCTTTGGAGGAATTCTGTAACATCAGGCTGCCAGGGCAGAGACCCTCCAAAATAGCAAAGCTCTCTGATAGAGGTGCCTGTGTCAGTGTTTGAATTCTGGCTTTGCTGTGTGTTCCCCTGTTTGAGCAAGGAGAACAGGAGAGAGGGAATCCCAGCCCCTTGGAATGGGGATGAACTGGGCTAGGTGAGCACCCCAAAGCCTTCAGCAACAGCTCTTCCCTGCACAAACAGAAAGACATGAAGTCCAACTGTGCTGTTTCCCAGAGGGCTGGAGGCTTTTGGGGTCCCCCTGGGAGGGGAGGAGCGGGTGGGCTGTGGCTGTGGCTGTGCCATGTGCCGAGGCCGGGGCTGGCTGGAAGGGAGGGAGCTGCAATCAGGAGCTGTATTGTGGCTCTTGGGCTGCTGACACAATGCAGCATTAAGAGACAAAGTCAGCTCGGCTCAGCGGGGTGCGGGAGGTGATTTGGGGGAAGGAGAGACTGGCTGTGACGGGTGGAATGAGACTGGAGTGATGGGGGAAGAGCCCGACTGATCCTGGTGCCTGCAAACAGTTCCTGGCTCCAAGCTGGGTTGCAGGTCTGGGAGGGGGAGCGAGCTGTGCTGCTCCACTGGGAATATCCCCGGGGCTGTTCCCAGGAGGGACCTGTCTGCACCAGCCCGGGGGATACGGATGCACCCAGGCGTGAGCGAGGTGCAGGGGGGTGGATGGACGGACAGACGGACAAACAGGCTGATCTGGCTGGAAGAGTTGATTCAAGGCATGGGAAGCACGTGCCCAGACTGCAGGAGGAAAACCTTCCTTTCCACGTGAAAGGAGCTGGGGTTAGCAGGGGATGGACAGGGCAGCAGCAGCAGTTCTGCTTTGAACTCCATTTTTCATCAATATCCCTTGTGCAGGTGCCCAGGTGACCCTCCCCCGGCCAGGACAGGACCCAGCAGCCCCTGACTGGCTGTGCTGGGGCAGACAGGGGCAGCTGGGCTCTGGGGAGCCATCCAGGCCCCAGCTTCTCACTGGGAAAAAAATAATAATTTGGAGATAAACGATTTCATCAGCTCAGAGAAGATGTGAGGGCACTCTGAGCTCTGCCCCAGCACCGTGCTCCCAAGGCAGGTGAGAGGATGGAGGTGAGCTGGGGGGTGTGGGGATGGAGGTGAGCTGGTGGCCTCTCCCCGGCTGAGACATTTTCTGCTCCGTCATCCTGAGTTTTCTGCTCTGTTTTGCCAGACTGTTCCAGGGAGGGCGGCTGTGCCTCATGGCACGTTCTCCCAATGCCATCTAGTGTCTGCTCCTGCAGCCCCGGACAGTTATTTTAAGGCATCCGGGCTGATTTATTGCAGAAGGATCTTGGAGGGCCAACAGGCTGCCCGGGCTGGTTCTCAACAGCAGCACGGATAACTAACCGGTGGATGCACAGGCCAGGCTGGATTATTTTTATTATGGAGTGTGAAGATGCAATGCCATGCCCGAGGTGATTAAAGTCTTTCAGCCTTCAGCCACTTGTCTTGTAGCCCCGACATCACCTGGGGCTTAATCACTCAGAAAAATGCTGTCATGTCCTATTGTCGCCGTATTGGGAGCGTGACCTCTTTCCCATTTAGCTGCCATCTCAAAATAATGTAACTTGCCAAGGGACAGGCATGACTCAGGAGACTGGTAATGGGATAGAAAGACTCTGACCTGCAGGTCGTCACCAAGGTCAGTGGCAAGGGCACAGATGGCATTTGCACGGTGATTATTTGGCCAAACAGCCCAAAACAGGCTTTAACGTGGCCCATCGTGGCAGTTACATGTCAGCAGGGCTGAGGGCTGGGTTGGACTCTTCCTACTGTGAGAAATCTGAGTCCCCCAGTCCCTCCCCACCTGGGTTTTGGGACTGTGTGACTGCCCACAGTCCCCTCCGGTTCAGGAGTTTCTCCTCTACATCCTTCCCTTGCCTTCATTGCAGGGGCATGGTCTGCACAGGCTGAGACACTCTTATTTCTGCATTTTTAGGGGCAAAGAGCCACAGCAGCATCTCCCCGCTGTGCCCCACTCAGCTGGTGCCAGTGCAGAGGAAGGATTTGCAGCACAGACGTGCCCCTGTCCCCTGCTCTGCTCAGCACCAGCCGCTGCAATGATTTAGTTTCCTGATAAGCTCATCCTCAGCCACCACTGACCATGCGAATTTATCTCCTCAAGTAGCAAACCACCTCATCGAGGCAGTTTGAGTCCGTGATTAATTAAGGCTTCCCTAGAAATGAGGTTACTCCCTGCAGCCTTACCTATAAATACAAGATTAATGGGTGCTGACCGTGTTACACAGTCACGACCCCGCTGGGCCAGGGAGGGTTTGCCTGCTCTCATCCAGACAAGCCTTGAACATGGATTTTCCATGGAAGAGCTTCTAAACAATCCCATGGGATGGGGGATGCAGCTGACGTTGCAGTGGGGAGCCACAGGGCTGGGGAAGGGGGGTACCAGGGCACCAGAGCTGAGCCAGGCTTGGCTCCAACACGGAGAGATGCTCACACCACTCCCCTGTGGCCGAGCCAACATCCAGCCGGCTCTGTGTGTTTAATTTTCACTAATCTGTTTGGGTTTTTTTTTTAATTACCTGCAAACAAGGTGCCTTCTTCTCAGAATAACAATGGTGTTGGGGCCGGGAGCAGCCGGGCTGTGCCAACAGCCCTTCCCTGCCGCTCGTCCCGCTCCGGAACTTCGCCCAGGACCTGTTTGTCTTTATCCAGCATCAATAATGGGATCCCGCCCTGCTAGCCAGTATCTATCTGCCTGCAGCATCTCCGGCAGCAGGAGCGATTCCTGCTGAGCTGGTGTGTAAGAGCCTTCGCAATCATCGTGTGCTGCGGAGCTGGAGGAGGGTTTAAATACAAGGCTCTTTAATAAGATGGAAACAGCCCTTGCTTTCCCCACTGGTTTTCTGTTTGTTCTTTCATGCTGCCGGAGCCCTGGGGTTGTGTCAGGCCTGGCTCTCCGTGGGCTGACAGGTTTCCTGACTCCCTGCACGGTCAGCACAGTATCAGGAACAGCAAATACCAATTGCAGCAGCTGGAGGAGGTGGAAGCCCAGCCCCAGCTCAAAGCAGCCCCTGGCCGTGTGTGTTTGGCTTTTTCCCCCCAGAACTTCCTCAATTGCATCCATGACCTGGAGAAAACCCTGTGCTTCACTGTGTGCATCAGGAAAACGGGTCTGATCCCGTTTACCTGCCTCCTCCAGAGCTGGCTGGGGTGTTTGATTCATGTCAGCAGCTTGGCTGGTGACTGGGGGATGAATGACGCTATATAAATGCAAAGTGTTATTAATATTTCATGTTGTAGTGAAAATGTACTAATGGGGCTTGTTCCTGGAAGATAAAGTGCTGCCATTAATACACCCCTGTGTCCTCAGTGCCGGAGACTCACCTGTAGAGGGGTGGAGGGAGCTCTGCCTGGAGCCCAACACCAGCAGAAACTGCCCATCACACCTGGCAGCTCCTCAAGAGAGGGGATTTTAACCCAGAAAGCCGTTAGAGCCATTTCAAACACCCAAAAAATTTGGGGTACCTGGGGCAGAATGTTTCCCCCACCCCCAGCACTGCTGGGTGCTGTGGATGGGGGCTGCTCTGGGCTCTCCCCACCTGCCCATGGGGGACACGGCCCCCAGGAACCCCCTTCCTGGCACAGCCACTGCACGGGCATGTTAAAAAAATAAAAGTGGCCTTGTTTGATTTCAAACTGCAGAACTCTTCCCTGGAGCCATCCGCAAACACTGGTAATTTACTTTACAGCTGTTTAGTTTTGTTTCTCTGCTTTTTTTTTTTTTTTTTTTAAACCTCAGCAGAATTGCAAATGAAATGTGTATTTGCTTCTCAAATGACTCCAGCCCTACCTGAACTCCTGCACCCCACACCTTCTCCTTGGACCCACACCTGTTCCTTGGACCCCCATCCCTGCGCCCTGGAGCTGTGAGATGAGGGTCAGACCTCAAAGAGGGGGGGTCTCTGAGCTGGGGGCTCATTTGGGAACGCTCCAGGTTCTGGAACCAGGGAAGGGTGATGGGGAAGAGACTTGTGCCAGCTTGCAGTTGAGGGGAGCATAGGTAAGCAGTTAATTAATTCCCAGAAATAATCAATTGCTACCCACTAGCAGAGGGTGGGGAGGGTTAAAGGCTCTGCTAAATTATTGCCATTGTGCAAAGTTTGAGTAAAAAGGGATTATAAAGGGAGGTGTTTGTTTGAGCGGCTCCTGGTGCCGCAGGCAGGAGCTCCCAGGGCTTTGGCCATGTCGGACCAAGGGGAGATGCGTGTGAAGAAGGGATGGAGGGACTCCAGGTCGTGCTGGACACACCAACAGCAGCTGAGAGCAGACAGTCCTGAGCTCCCAGCCCTTCCCCGCACCACAGCAGGATCAAACCCCTATGGGGCCGCCCTTCGCCTGAGGAAAACTGGCAGCCCACGAGACACGTGGGGATCTGCCTGGAGCCTCATCCCTTCCCTCCGGGAATCTCCTCCTCGCTCCCAGGAGCTCAGGAATGACTCATGTGCTGTCTCTTGCACCAGACGATGCGCTCCTACCAGCGGGCAAGCACCGACGTGCAGCAGCGCCGGCCTCGGCCAGGGACACGCACAGGTGAGTGGTGTGGGGACCCCCCTGTGCAGCCCGGGTGTGGGCATGGGGCTGGGGGACAGGTTTTGCCATGGGTGCAGAGCTCGACCCGATGCTGGAGTGATGAGCGCAGCCTGGGCTGCTGCTGGGAGCGTGCACGGGGAAGGAGGAATCTGGGGTTTGTGTGTGCGTCCCCGGGGATCCAGCCGGTGAGCCCGGAGCCACGGGCTCCGCAGGAGGTGCATCCACCAGCAACGTCTGTGGTGGGCACAGCCCTGCCAGCAGGCACATGGGGCAGACTGCGCTGGGCCGGCAGAGGCAGGGATGTGTTCATCCCTGAGAGCTCCTCAGCGAGGGGGAATCTTGTTTATTTTTTGTTACTGATAGGTAAAATATTTAAGGAAGGTCAGTGCCAAACGCAGCTCCGGGAGTCCTGCTCGGCTGCAGCTCCACAGAACGCGGGGGGTGTATTTATCCAGCATGATGCAAAACGGGGCCAAATCGGCCACGCGGGGACCTGGGGATGGTGCGAATTGGTGGTTGTGTCTGCCCAGCCCTGGGTCAGCTCCTTGGCACTGCAGGGGCCGTGCAGCCCCCCTGCCCACCCGCTGCCTCTGCTCTGCCGTGGCCTCCCCAGCGTGCGGACACGGCAGGGCTGGCACAGGGCTCCTCCTGCACTGCCTGGGCGGGAGGGCAGAGGCGACGGCAGATTCCAGCGATGGGAGAGGACATGGCAGCGCAGCCGGGTGAGTCATGTCCCGGCTGCTCCTCTTTCTTGTCTGCGCGGGCCAGGCCTGGCAACACAAGGGAAATTAATAACAAATACCTGGGCAACGAGGTGGGAGCTGGGGGTGAGCCGAGGGCTGGAGCAGCTGGTGGCTGCAGGATGCTGTGGCTGCAGCAGAACTCCCAGGCTTTGCATGTTCAAAGTGGGAGACGGTGCTTGGCAGAGACGCATCGACCAGAGCAGGTCTGTGCTAGGGCACATCTTGGTGCTGTCCCTGCGTGTGGTCATGGGCCAGAGAGGGTCCCAGGAGCACAGCTCGGTGCCTTGGGGCACATGGGAGCTCCAGTGGGGACCTCTTGCCTCTTCTTTGGTGTCACAGTGTCTTCTTCTCTCTTCCCAGGCCAGCTAACAGGACTGGGGAGCCATGAACTGGGAGCTGTTTGAGAAGCTGCTCAGCGGGGTCAACAAGTACTCCACAGCCTTCGGCCGCATCTGGCTCTCCCTCGTCTTCATCTTCCGCCTGCTGGTCTACGTGGTGGCGGCCGAGCGGGTCTGGAGCGACGACCACAAGGACTTTGAGTGCAACACACGACAGCCAGGCTGCACCAACGTCTGCTTCGACCACTTCTTCCCCGTGTCCCACATCCGCCTCTGGGCCCTGCAGCTCATCCTGGTGACGTGTCCATCCCTCCTGGTCATCATGCACGTGGCCTACCGGGAGGCCAAGGAGCAGAGGCTCCACAAGGGTGGTGGGGGCAACTGCCGCCACATCTACAGCCCCGGCAAGAAGCGGGGGGGGCTGTGGTGGACGTACCTGCTCAGCCTCCTCTTCAAGGCCGGCGTGGACGTGGTCTTCCTCTACATCTTCTACCGCTTCTACAAGAACTACACCCTGCCCCACGTGGTGAAGTGCGAGCTGCAGCCCTGCCCCAATGTGGTGGACTGCTTCATCTCCCGGCCCACCGAGAAGAACATCTTCACCCTCTTCATGGTGGTCACTGCCTGTGTCTGTGTCGTGCTGAGCCTTGTCGAGGCCGCCTACCTGGTTGGCAAGCGGTGCCGGGAGTGCCTGCAGGCCGGTGGTGGGGACAGCCGGCGGCACAGCCAGGACTGCCCACCCTCCTGTGCCGAGCCCGTGGCCACAGCGGGGCAGATCTTCCATGAGGCAGACTACAAACCCCCCACAGCCACCATCCCACCCACAACATCCTGCAACAGCACGCTGTCCGAGGAGGAGACTCCTTCCTAGAGCTGCCTGGGAGAGAGAAGGAGCTGCTCACCTGCCCTGCATCTTCATCTTCCTCATCAGTCCCCCGGTGCAGGAGCAGTGAGGGTGGCAGCACCTCAGAGCTGGGCGGTGCCCGAGGGGTCTCTGCGTCTCCTGAAGAAGACATGTTACATTGTCCTGATGAATCTGGGGTGAACCAGGTGCTGTGGGACATGTGTGATCCCTGAGAGTGACAGGGACCAGCAGCTCCGTGGCAACAATGAACTGGCAGTGGTGCCAAGACTTTGAGTCTGACCCACCAGGGAACCCTCTCCCCATCCCTCACCCTACATCAGCCGCACTGTGGGTGTCAGGGCCATTTCAGACTGATGCAATCGTCATTAATAACACTCATTAGCCAAGTGGGGACACGAGCAGGTCCCTGGTGCCGCAGCCACTGTGGCAGGCAGCACCCGCCGTGGGCTGCTGGATCATCCTGCCTGGCCAGAGGAAAACGCCCCAGCAAAACAGCCGAATGCAGGAGAGGGAAAACACCCCAACCATTGATTAAACAATAACATTAAATGGCAGAATCTGATCTCGTTTATTGCTATAATATGTCATGTCCGGCTGTGACGTGGGTGGCACTGTCCTTTTGGAGGGCATCACCCAGCATTAGCTGGGATGAATAACTGACAATAATTTCATGGCAAATGCAATCGTAAGTAACGCTGTCATTGAACGTGCAGCTCGATCTGTTACTGGTTTAGTTTTATTTAGAGGGTGTGATTATTATTTTTTCCATGAGCAGCCACAGCGCCCACTGGCTCTGCCCCAAAGGAAGCAGGGGAATACCATCCCTGTGTCTTTTAGGGCCAGGGCTGTTCTTGATGACAGACCATTGTAGCTACTGCTGTTATGCAGCTACTGCTGCTCCAATGAACCAGCTCCTACTTGGGCAAAGCTGAGCCCCTTCCCACAGCCCACCCTGGGGAAAGGACCAGCTGGATGTGCTGGAGGGGGAGGAAGAGGGACTGCTGTGACCAAGGGGATTCCAAGGGCCACCCCATGAGGGTGAGGATGGTGGAGAAGCCCTGGGGGGACCCCTGTCACCAGCCCAGAACCTCTGGGCGCACAGCAGCTGCTTGTGCCGACACCAGCAAGTTTGGAGACCTTTGGGGTGAGAGAGGCAGACAGTGAAATACAGGTAGATTTTTTTCCACCTCTTCTTAGGTGAAGCTGTGCCTTTCCTCCTGTCTGCTCCTGTTGCTGGATTATCCAGCCGAAAGTTTTCTTTCCTGAAGGCTCTAACGACAGAGGACACAAGTTGTTCTTTGTGTGCGAGCCATTGCCCCGATTTAAAGAGCGTGGGCTGGGCTGTTTGTTTTCCAGCGAGGTTGGCAGCTCCTGCTCCAGGCTGTCCCCGATGAGTGACACCCCGAGGTGTTCCCTCTGCAGGGGCTAATGGGGCAGAGATGAGCCCCAGAAGAACCGCCCTGCCCCGTTTCCACACACCAAAGCACAGCTGGAGCTGCTGCCCCGTTGCATGAGACCTGCAGATCCAGTTGCCTGGTGGAGTTGTGCTGTTTTGTTGTGCTCAGAGCAAACATTACAGCTGCTCTACAAAGCCCTGGGTGTCTTGCACCGTCCAGGCTTGGGATCAGCCGTGGTTGGATGGACAAACATGAGCGTTCAACTGTTTCTTTCTGATGTGTTTCCCCCCACGTTGGTGCTGCAGAAATGGGGGCTGGAGGCTGAGACATGTCCTGGGACAGAGGCAGGACCAGTGTCAGCAAAGCAAAGAAACTGGGGGGTGTCACAATAAAAGCTGAATATTGCCCAGATTTTGCATCATCACACAGAGAATTCCCTGTATTTTCTTGTGAGATCTCAGAAGACCTCCTGAATTTTGGAGAGAGAGGATTTAAAAGAAACCCACCACTAACTCCAGGCTGGGCAGGGATGTGGAGAGGATTGCGTGTGCAGGTCAGGGGAAGCCTGGCCTTCCCATCTTGGGCTTGTTTCTTTCCTGGCCAAAACCCGCCTCTTTGCTGGGAATTGATGATAAACTCTCTGATTTATGTCCAGGATGCTGGAGTCAGTGGCTGCTCTGGCTCCCAGGATCCCGTGACTCCTGGGCCCCAGTGCTTGTGGGGGAGTCTCATCCCTGGAGACATTGCCCTGGAGTGGGACAGCTGGGATGCTGTTGGCAGGCAGGGAGATGAAATAAAAGGCAGGGCTGGGACACACTTCCTGTGATGTCGCATTTAAGACCCTTTTAAAGAGACTTTGAGGTTTTTTCTGCTGGTTTGGTGGCCGCCTGCTCCACTATTTGGTGCTTTTCCTTTATGGAGGATCCAAGGTGTGGGTGTCTCAGTGTTCACATCTGGCACTGGAGCCTTTCACCCATCACCCAGCTGTTTTGGAGCAGGATGACAGCAGAGTGAAGTACCCTGGGATATACCTGAAGCTCTCAGGTGCTGAGAGCTGCTGAAACGTGCTGGCACCTTGTCCCTGTGCCCACACTGGACCAGTTGGCAGAGGGATGGTGGAGGGGGTGCAGGGATGTGCCCTTTGCTGGGCCACCCAAATACCCAGCTCAGGTCTGCAAAGCACTGCAAAACACGGGGTATTTCCGCTCCCCACCCAACTGCCTTAGGGAAAACTTCTGACCATGCCAAAAGCACCTGAACTTTCTCAGTGTGGCCACATGGCCTCTCCTGAAATTCCAAAATTGCAGGCAAGAGGCTGCCCAGGGGGATCCAGCTCCACTCTTCACCTGGCCCTTACAGGGTGTGGCTTTGGGGCAGGGAGCTGCTGCCTCCACAAGAAACCAGAGCTGCAGGTGGTTCTCCACAACTTCCCTCTCTCATGGGTTTTTTCATGTCGAAGGCCACAGCCCCCAAATTCCTGACAAGCTCCTGCCACACCTCTCTGCAACAACATAGCTCAAATTCCTGACCCTGCCTACAGGACAGAGCAGCTCCAGGGTGAAGGAAGACTCTGGAGCCCCCACTCTGCTCTCATCTGGGATAGGGGTTCCTGTGTCTGCCCCTTCCTCCAGGCTCACCCTGCTCTGCACCCCAGGGTCCCACCAGGGTTTGCTTAGAGCCTCCTGGGCTCCCATTTCTGTGTATCCCCACCATAGCAAACCCTCACTCACTTTATTTGATCTCCTGGAGCCAAAAAAACCCCTGGGCAAGTGGCTCCTTGTCTGTCAGGAGAGCAGGGAGTGAACCTCTCCAGGCACCAAGCACCTGGCGGCTCTTCAGACCTGTCCCTGTAGGAGCAGTGGCCCTGGTGAGATGCCACCTGAGGCTCCACAGCCAGGGAGTACCTGGGAAAATGCAGCTCAGCTCCAGGGTGTGCTGAGGATGACAGAAAAGCCTCAGGGCACTTCAAAGGCCAAGTGAACCAAAGGCAAGGGGAAGCACATTCCTGCCCTCCTGCCCAGGCTGTGTCAACAGAGACATCAAATGGGGCATCTGGCTGCTCCAGCGGGATGGGGCTGACTCAGCCTCCTGGAGAGGGACATCCCCCTTAGGGACATGTCCCAGGTCCCACAGGGATGTGGCTGGAGGCAGTGGCAGGGCAGGGTCCCACTGTATGGGGACCCTGCTCCCATCCTGCTATTTGGGGGAGGTCCTGTCTGGCCACAAGTTCCTGTAGGTTGGAAATAGCAATGAGCTGTTGCAAAACTATTACTAAGGAAGAATTGGGTTGCAGTTGCATAATTTGTGATTCTTATCAACGGTTCCTGGTGGCCCAAGACCTGGGGGGCAGTTTGAGCCCGGTGTCGGTCCTTTTTATCCTGGTTTGCTGCTGGATCTGCAGTGCCTGGGGGTCAGGGCATCACCTGGCAGGAGCCAGGAGTGTTTCTTGTGGAGGAATCCGGCTCCATTGATCTCCCTGTGGGACTTGACCTGCCTTTGTCGTTCAATCCGAGCGTGTGTGTGCATGTGCACAGGCAAGAACCTCTCCAGGACCTGTTTGCCAGACTCACCCAGTTACTGGGAACTGAATCAACCACCCTTCCCCTCCCTACACACACTCAGCTCCACAGACAAACCCTGGGTGTGCTGGAGGGCTGTGGCTGAGAAGCAGCTTCCCTACTCCGAGAGGCACCCAGATCCAGACACCTTGCTGTGGCTCTTTCCCTGCTGGACAGGTACCTCCCGAGGCTCAGGGTGCTCTGGGGCTGCTGGTTGTGGGGGGATGGACCCTGGGGTGTAATGGGTGTGTGTTATGGTGTAACAGGGTGCAGGTGGGAGCTGCATTATGGCTGGGGCTGCTGAGCCTGCAGGGACCAAAGGTGGGGATCCCCCCACACACAGTACCACGATGGGACCCCACAGGCTGTGCCGGGGTCCCTGCCCCGTGGGCTGTGCACCCCCGGGGGATCTGCAGGGGATGGCACAGTGGGACACCCCAAGGAGCAGCCACACCTTGCTTCTCTGCCCCACCACCCTCCCCATGGACTGCAAGAAGTTCTGCTGAGTTTGCAGCTCAGGTGGGAGCCGGACGCTTTTGGGTCCAACGCCCAGCGCCCACGCGGGGCAGGACGAGGTGGTGACGCAGAGCGCTGGCATGTCAGGGGCTGCTGAGGGCTCTGCGGGAGCCAAACGGGCTCTGCCGGCAGAGCTGAGCACACCTGGGTGCTGCCCCTGCTCTGCCTGGATCCCAGCCAGCACCAGCAGGGCCGGGGGGCTCCCACAGCACCACACGCACCCCCCCCCGGCACAGGGACTGGCACAGAGCTCGGCACAGGGGTTGGCATGGAGATCACATCCCCTTCCCACCCCACTGTGGGGCCGTGGCTGGAGCTGACACTGGGCTGAGCTGGGCAGGTGGGTGCTGGGCAGGTGGGTGCTGGGCAGGTGGGTGCTGGGCAGGTGGGTGCTGGGTGGATTGCTGTCGGGGCACCTGGGATGGGGGCATAGGTGAATTGGCAGGCTGGTGAGGGGGTACTGACCCTGGGGGCATGCCAAGACTCCAGGCTCCAGCCGTCAGCACCAGCTTTTGGGGGGAAAGCAGCAGCTCCTCTCTCCCGATTTTAAAGCCAAAGGCCAGGTGGGAACGCTGTGATTACTCCCCACCCTGGCTCACTTGTTTGCCAGGGAGGAGGATCTGTTTTCAGAAAGGGTGTTGAGTGAAGGTATGTGGACACGGGCAGAGGCACTGCCCTGGCACTTGTTGGCACGGGACCCTCAGTGGCTTCCCAGTGTGTCCCTGGGCCAACAGTGTGGGAGCAGAGCGGTGGGCTGGGGGCTTGCTGCAGGGTGGCCCTGGCCAAGGACTGGCTCCTGGGCAGCCCTCTGGGCTCTGGGAAATGCTCCAGATTCTATTCCTTCCCCACAGCCCCAAGACACGACACTGTGCAGCCCTCCCTGGATGAGGGGACCCTGATCTCCCCAGCCATGCCCCGCACTGGGCGCTTCCCACCCCGCAGCCCCTGGTGAACTGGGAAGGAGCCTGAGCCTCTTCCAGGTAAGTCTCGGAGGGCACTGAGTGGGCAACGGGCAGCAGCAACTTCTTAAACTTATTGGGAATGACCCAGCTGCAGTCTTGTGAATCCCTTTGTCAGGGCAGACACCTTCCCAGCACGGCGGGTTACAAAACCACTCAGATTTGTAAATCCAGGTGCAGTGAAGCCGTGGGTCAGGCTTAGTGTGCCGCCCTCCTCACACAGGACAGCCCCAGGCTGAGCTGCAGAGCCGGTTTGGCTGTCGTGGCCCCTGGTGTTGCTGCCAGGAGCAGGAGCAGAGCACTGGCCACAGTGATGTGCTGGTGACAAAGGAACTCTCACTTTCTGCAGCCCCTGCTCTCACCCGTGCTTGGGCTGCCTCAGGCATCGCCTGTGAGACAGAAAACCGGTCCTTGGCGTGTCCTGGCACCCCAGCACTGCAGCAGCCACTTCCCCTTTGTCTGTTGATCCTGGCTCATTCCAGTGGATCGTGCTGTCAGCCTGCAAAAGAAGTGCAATGAGGCGGGGAGTTGGTGGTGGGGACTTGTCTGGGTGGCTCAACCCTTACAGCAAAGGCTCAGTCAGAAGGAAGTGTGGTGAGGTTGAGTCACCTCTGGTTGAGTTGCCAGAGAGCTTGGGGACAGGTTTTGCTGTCTGCAAGGGGAATGGCCCCCAGCCCAGATGGGTGTAACGGGGGGG
>VXBA01002409.1:18102-29958 GCA_013399895.1 Serilophus lunatus | reverse complement strand
AGGGTGTAAGGGCCCCCGCCCAGTAGGGGGTAAGGGGGGGGGGGGGGAGTCCAGATGTCAATGGGATTTAGTGCAGCACAAGTTATGCTGACCTGCTAGTGTCTCCCATTGCTCCTCACCCACCACTCCTGCTACCTCTCCAGGTTGAGTGACTGGTCTCCACCAGCTGCCATGGACTGGAAAACACTGCAGACACTGCTCAGCGGGGTCAACAAATACTCCACAGCCTTTGGCCGCATCTGGCTCTCCGTGGTCTTCGTGTTCCGTGTGCTGGTCTACGTGGTGGCAGCCGAGCGCGTGTGGGGTGACGAGCAGAAGGACTTTGACTGCAACACACGACAACCAGGCTGCACCAATGTCTGCTATGACTACTTCTTCCCCATCTCCCACATCCGCCTCTGGGCCCTGCAGCTCATCTTTGTCACTTGTCCTTCCCTCCTGGTCATCATGCACGTGGCCTACCGGGAGGACCGGGAGAAGAAGAACCGGGAGAAGAACGGGGAGAATTGCCCCAAGCTTTACAGCAACACGGGCAAGAAGCACGGCGGGCTGTGGTGGACCTACCTGCTCAGCCTCTTCTTCAAGCTTATCATAGAGATCCTGTTCCTCTACCTCCTCCACAAGATGTGGGACAGCTTTGACTTGCCACGGCTGGTCAAGTGCACCAACGTGGATCCCTGCCCCAACACCGTGGACTGCTACATCGCTCGGCCAACCGAGAAAAGGGTCTTCACCTATTTCATGGTCGGGGCCTCCTCCATCTGCATCGTCCTCACTGTCTGTGAGATCTTCTACCTCATCTTCAAGCGGGTTGTCCGAAGTACACGGAAGTGGAAGAAATCCACCAAGCGCTCCGTCAGCTACAGCAAGGCGTCCACCTGCCACTGCCACCTCAAGTCCGAGGAGAAGGACAACAAGTCCCAGACGAGGTGTGTGGCAGCCCTGACTGCTATCTGAAGGGTGCTGGGAGGGGAGGGGAGGGAGGAAGGAGAAGTGTCCTGACATGTGCCAGGGATGGTTGGCACCAGAGGTGACCACCGGTGATGCCACCACCAGACTCTTCAGCCAGGACCTCGATGGCTGTAAGGGGAGGGGGACACATCCATGGGAACTCTCCAGGGATCATGGGCACATCTCTGGGTGTCACACTGGTGTGGACATGGGTGCTGGCTGCCCATGGGCATTCCTGAGGGTGTCTGTTCTTCCCACAGAGGAGAGGAGCTGTGATCTTGCCCATCCCACCTGGTTCATATTTCCCTTGGCCCAGCAGCTTTTCCAACCTTCCAAGTTACCAAACCCTCGAGAGTCAACCTGTGTGAAAAATGACTAAACCCAACAAACTAACATCCCTGGAGAAAAGCCCATGGGTGCATGAGCAGACACAGGTAAGGGGTGAGGGTGGCACTGGGGCTCTGTCAGATGCACAGAGTGCTGCCACAAGCTTGGACATCGCAACAACACGCAGATCTTCCAATGTCCAGCAGCTTCTCTTGGCTCCTCCAGCTCTGCTGTTCCCAGGACTGGTGTCACTCGGCACAATGACAGCCCCAGCTCACTGTGCCTCACACATGCACAGTCCAAGCACTGTTTTATTCTCCTTTCTTTTGTACCAAAACCCCCCATAGGAATTCTGGGCTCAGTGCTGTGGCCAGACCTTTCTTCATGCACCCAAAGCAATGACAGAGGCGCGGCGCTTCAGGCTGTGGCTGACTGTTCCGTTCGCCCAGTTTGCCACTACTGGGGCAGAGCAGCTCCCACGAGCCCTGTGCCATGTCCTGCCCACATGCCCTTGCTGGCTCTGCTGCTTCCCTTGCTTCCTCTGCGTCCCTCCTCACCTTGGATGGACACGTCACACGTGGCACGAGCTACGGATCTAAAAGGCCAATAAATGTCATGTTTGGAGACACCAGGATCTGCTCTGCACGCTGGAAATCAGGGGGACTGGTGAGGGCAGGAGACAGACTTGCAGAGGTTCCCCAGGAGCCTGCAGCCGTGTCCTCCTCCTCCGGCCGAGCCGGGCACTGCAGTGGAGCCGGCGACTGAGTTCACAGTCAAGCCCACGGTCGAGCCCATGGCTGAGCTCACGTCCACCCTCTCGGCCTCTCCTGGCTTGTCACACATTGTTAAACTTCAATTCAGCAGAACCGCACGCTGGTCCCCCAGGAAATCAAAGAAGGATCAGCATCAATTATTTACTAAACCTTGATAAATATTATAATAAATAGAAATCATTTCCATTTAATCTCTCTTTAAGCAGCTCTACCGGAGGGTCCGCTGTTCCCGGCTTTGCTCGATCCGCCCGCGCTCCGCAGCCCCCACGAGCGTGTTGTGGTGTCCGCCGGGACCCCCGACAGCAAAGCTCCCTCTGAAACCCGCGGGCAGGTCCCGAGCCGGGCTCCGGTGGGGCTCAGCCCGGGAACCGGCGGGATGCGGGACCGGGCCGGGCTCTGATGGGGCTCCAGCACCACCCAGCGCCCGCCGCGCCGCACGGACCCGCGGGGACAACGGCGGCACCGCAGCCGGGGCGGGCAGGGACGGGACGTTCCCGGGACACTGGGCGGGGGACGGAGTATCCCGGGGACATCCCGCCAGGCAGGGCGATGGAACATCCCCAGGACACCGGGCGGGGGACGGGGCATTCCCGGGACACCCTGCGGTGCAGGAGACGGAGCATCCCCGGCATCCCTGCCGCGCTCAGCGGGTTTCTGCCCTGGCGGAGCCGCAGCCGAGGACGAGCGGACGGGAACATCCGGGCTTCCCATTGTCCCCCCACCGGCTTCGGCCCCGATGGGTCCCGGCCGTGCCCGGGGGTCCCGCCCGCCGGGGCCGCCCTTCTGTCGGGGGGCCGTGGGAGGGGGCGGCCCCGCACACCTGCGGCCCGGCCCGGCCCGGCACTAAGCCCCGGCCCCCGATTTCCTGCCCGCGCTCCTCCCCCGGCTCCGACCCTCACATTGAGAGCGGCCCGAGCCCGGCGGGACCAGCCCGGCACGGCGGAGGTGAGTGAGGGCGCCCGGGGCACCGGGGACCGCTCGGGGACACCGTGCTGGGGACAGGGACACCCTCACCGCGGGTACCCCCTCGCCCCGCTGCTGCCGGGGGTCCTTTCACGGCACAGGCGGCGCTTCTGTGCTTAATTGGCAGCGGTTAATAAGCCCGGGCTGCGGCTACCCTCTGCCTCCCTCCTGGCCGGGCCGGAGGGCTGAGCGCCCCCGGGGTGCCAGCCGGGCTACCCCGCACCGGGGCTGGGCTACCGGGAGTCCCAGGAGCGGCAGCAGGTCCGTGAGCGATCCTAGGAGTCCCCTGGGCGAGGGGAGGGTGCTGGGGGTCCCTCACCCCGCAGGCAGAGAGCGGCTAGAACAGCCACGAGCTGTGGGTGCTGGGGGCTGAGAAGGTGAAGCCCTGTGGTGCTTCTTCTCCTCCAGCCCCGCGTTCCTGCATTGGGCAGGGGGCTGTAGTAGGAGCCCTCCAGGTCTCAGAAATACTGCCTGGCTCCCTCCCTCGGGTGTGGGATGTCCCTCGGTGGGTTTGCTGGGACACTCCATGGAGCAGCTGTGTCCCAAGAAAGGCAGATAGTTTAGGTGGCCCCACCTGCACTGTGCTCCCCAGTATGGAAAAAGAGGGAATTTATGCCCTACTCTCTCTCTGCTGGCAGAGGCACAGGCTTCCTAGAAGATGGGTGACTGGGATTTCCTGGAGAAACTGCTGGACCAAGCCCAGGAGCATTCTACTGTGATCGGGAAGATCTGGCTCACCGTGCTCTTCATCTTCCGCATCCTCATCCTGGGCTTGGCCGGGGAGTCCGTGTGGGGGGACGAGCAGTCGGATTTCGTGTGTAACACCAAACAGCCAGGCTGCACCAACGTCTGCTACGACAAAGCCTTCCCCATCTCCCACATTCGGTACTGGGTGCTCCAGTTCCTGTTTGTCAGCACCCCAACCCTGATTTACCTGGGCCACGTTGTCTATCTCTCCAGGAGGGAGGAGAGGCTGAAGCAGCGGGAGAATGAGCTTCGGGCTTCCCACAGCAAGGACCCGAAGACTGAGCAGGCCCTGGCAGCTGTGGAGAAGAAGATAGCCAAGATCTCTGTGGCTGAGGATGGGCGGCTCAGGATCCGAGGGGCGCTGATGTGTACGTACATCACTAGTGTGATCTGCAAGAGCATCTTTGAGGCTGGTTTCCTCGTTGGCCAGTGGTACCTGTATGGCTTCTCCATGGTGCCCCGCTATGTGTGCAAGAGAGACCCCTGCCCCCATCAGGTGGACTGCTTTATCTCCCGCCCCACCGAGAAGAGCATCTTCATCATCTTCATGCTGGTCATGGGCCTGATCTCCTTAATCCTGAACCTCCTGGAGCTCTTCCATCTCTGCTGCAAGAACCTGCTCAGAAACATCAAGAAGGTGTCGCAGCCAGTCAGCCCTAACCAGGATGTCTTTGTCGATGGCATGGTCTCACATCCCTACGCACCCAAGCACTACCCCTTCCTACCCATGACCGAGAGCCACGTGCCATCCTACCAGACCTACAACAAGCTCTCCAGCGAGCAGAACTGGGCCAACTTCCACAACGAGGAGAACCTGGCACTGGGCAGGGGCAGCGGGCCGCTGTCGGACCCCTACACCCACCAGGCTGCTGAAGCCTCTGCCCCGGAGGAGAAGTTGGGCAGCTGGCACGGGAGCTCAGCCTCCAAAAAGCAATATGTCTAGTGCTGGGCTGGCCCCAGCTGGCAGGGGGGACCTTCCTCAGTCCCTCGTGCCTGCAAAGGTGCTGGCTGAGGGCAGGCAGCTGCCTCCTGCCTGGTGCTGTGCCGTATGGACACGTTCCTCTCTGGAAACCTGACTGCTCAGGAGCGGAGCTGAGCACAAGTTCTGCTCTCTCCTGTTTTCCCCACAGACCCTGCAAGGAAGGAAACTGTAGAAAGTTCCCCGGGACGCTGTGTCCCATGTCCCTCACCGTGGGAAAGGGAGAAATCCCTGGAGCTTTGCCTCTGGGAACGGGCTGTCCCCGGGGCTGTGGCAGGAGGCTGCGGGTCATCGGGAGCTGCGGCTCGGCCGGACCCCAGAGCCTCTGCCGGCATGACAGCCAGGAATGTGGCCATGGGAAGCTGCTCCCCTCCAGCCTCTGCATGGAGCAGGCTGAGCCCGGGACAGCCACGGGAAGCTGGGCTGGGGCAGTGCTGACAGATCCTGGCCACCAGCCCCATCCCGTTCCAGTGACCCTGGCATGTGCCCAGGGTTTGCTGCAGGAGCTGCCCCCTCCCCGGGGGACATGGGGGTTAATCCAGTGGCAGCTCTGCAGTGACTGGCAGATCCCGATGGCTGCAGGGTTACCAAGGGTGACTCTGGAGTGCAAGCTCCCCCCGCTGCCTCCCAGTCCTGGACCCATTCCCATGGGATGTGTGCCTTTAAGTTATTTTTAACCTGCTGGCCTGAGCATGGAGCTTTCTGCCTTAAAGGTGCAGTTTGCAGGGGATTTGGGGAGCCTTGTGCCTTGGAGCCCTGTGGGTTTTGTAGAGGAATCAGCACAGCAACTGTTGGTTTGGGAGGGTTTTTGGGTTTTATTACTTTGCACTAGTATATTCTGCTGTGGGCTGAGGTGGCAGGGGGAGACCCTGGCTTCCCCAGCCCACCAGTGCTGTGAGAGGGAGTGGTCCTGCTGTAACCAAGGGGCTGCAGGTCCTTTGTGACCCAGGCATGAGCATGGGATGTAGGCACTGCCCTCAGTACTCTATCCTTTCCCTCTGGCAGGCTTGGTGTTACATCTTGGTGAATAAAGTTGGTTGAATGAGAAAAGGTGAATTGTGATGTGACTATGCTTCCTGCAGCCTCCATCTGACACTGGAAGGGTGGGTAGGTGAGGGTTTGGGGCTGAGGGAGGGGGAAGATGCTGCCCTGGGGGCAAGGGGGAGTGTAGGAACCCAGTTGTGCTGTGGGTGCCATTCACTTTCTGAAACCACAACCCTCTCAGCTGCAGTGTCTTGCCCCCTTGAGTCCTGTTCTGATAGGGCTGTCAGAACACTGGCTCTTGGTGGCCCAAAGCAGAGCTCAGCCCCTCTCCCTCTGCAGATAAACCCAGCAGAGGCCATGGAGCTGCTTGTGGCTGCATAATAGGTGGAAATGAGCAGCAGATAAAGGCACACAGTGTGGCTGGGGCTGTTGTTTCTCTGGCCAAGCCAGCCCAGGGCAGAGCCTGCTGTCTGTCGAGGGCCTCTCCAGCAAGGGCGGGACAGGCTAAAAATACCCTGGAGAAAATGAAATATGGGTGATACGGGGCAGTATCTCTGCCATCGGCCACTGGAGGAAATGAAGAGAGAGGCACTCAGCTGAGCTGCCCTCACTGCAGAGTCAGGGCTGGGAGCTGAGCCCACCCTTGGCTTCCTCCCTGCAGGGGATGAGGGAGGTGAAATCCCTCAGGGGGTGGGGATGTGGGGTGCACACCACCAGCTCCTAGGTCCTCCCTGTCCCATCCATGAGGACACGGGAGTAAAGCCTCTCTGGACTGTCCCTGCCCTGCTCCCACTGTTTCTCGGTGGGGACCCCCCAGGACACCCCAGCACAGCGAGGGGCCCCAGCTCGGTGTTCCCCAGAGCTGCAGAGCCTCACAGCACTGCGGCTCTGGGGAGATCAGCCCCCACCCATCGTGCCCGTGTGAAAGGGAACGGAGCGGCCGTGCCGCGTGTTTACCCATCCCTGTGTCCCCTGCTCACCTCCCCTCTCCCAGACTCCTATTTTTGTTGGCACCGGGGGAGCATCACGCTTTTCCAAATGACCGTGCAAGGTGGAAAACAAGACGGCCGAGCCCCTGGACACGGTGCCCGGCCGCGGGCGCTGCGCAAACACGGCTCCGTGTCCCGCTATTGTTCCCGTGTTGTGACAAAGTGACTCGGGGCAGCCGGAGTGACCCCGCGCCGCCGGGACCTGCCGTGGCACACGCCAACAACAACAGCGAGGGGCTCACCTGCCACCGGGGCCGGCAGCACCCACAAGGTGGGAGGGCAGCCCTTAGGCAAATAAAAGTTCGGAGCTGATAAGGGCTCGGACTGGCCCGGCAAAGCCCTTTGGCACAGCCCAGGGACAGAGAGTGGCCGGCCGGACACACAGGGCTTTTCCCACACCTCCGCACTCCCTCCTGAGTAAACAGGTCCCTCTGGTCCCTTTCTGGGAACAGCACTCACCTCCCAACAGCCAGCCCTGTACCATGATGCTGAGAGCTGCAGTGGCACAAACAGCCTGGGGGCTGTGGTGGGGGGCTCTCCATGGGCATCCCCTGAGTTAGGAAACACTCTGGGGGCAGCTCTGCCAGTCCTGGAGAGGCCACACACTCCCTGGGACCCCAATTTCTGCTGGGGATGTTGGTCTAACGTAAGTCACAGTCCCCAGAAGCCCCGTGGTTTTTCTGCAGGGAGGTTTCTGCCCTCTTCCCAGTTAGGACCAGTCTGTGCCGTGATCTGGGGCAGAGTGTTGTCCTGTCTCAAAAGCTCTGCCCAAGGTGCTGGCCGAGCACCAAGAAGTTTATTTTTAAGCTTTCCCAGCATAGAGCAAACAACAAGTGTCTAAATCTGATCTCACCGGAAGAGCTGCTGCGGGAGCAGGATCACAGCTGAGGAGGAGGAAAGGCAGAGGGATGAGCAGGGGGGTGCCAGGCAGGACCCCCCCCTTCCCTGCAGGGGCCCTGTCCGTGCCCAGGGCTCTGCCCACAGCTTCCCAGCTCCCCATTTCCCACACCCCCTCAGAGGTCGCAGGAGCAGGCAGGAGCCCTGACCCCAGCACCCCGTGCCAACAGCGCCCAGCACCGGGGCAGCACCGTGCCAGGTACAATCCTGCCCTTGCCAAGCGCTGCCAGTGGTGCACAGCGAAGGAAAAGCAAACCCCATGGAGCTCCCGTCCTCCCCGGGGTTATATTTAGCCCTCCACGCACGGGCATGGCAGACAATGTGGCCCCGTGTGAGAACCACAGGCAGGAGGAAACGTGCTCAAGAGCCAACTTCCCGCATGCTGACACTGTCACTCCCACCCCGGCCTCTTCCTTGTGTGGAGACACCCCGTGCCCACCCTGGGATGGCTCCTACCCCTGCCAGCAGCTCAGGGTGTCATCCTGATGTGACACTAAGTGGGCAGGGGCTGCTGTCTACAGAGCTGGGGGCTTCTCCTGGCATGGGAAGGTCAATGGGGTCTAAAAACAAGCAGCCACGGTGGTTCCAGGGTGTTGGGGATGGGGTGTCAGTCCTGAGCTGAGGCTGCAGGAAAAGGCAGTGCTGAGTGGGAACATGATCCTCTGTAGCTGTCCCCAGACAGGGCTCAAAACCTGTGACCACTCCTCTCCCACAGCACTTCAGGGCTTTTGCTGGTCACAGAAAGAGCCACCAGGCACAGCACGGGGGGAGCCGTGGCAGGAAAAGGCAAGTGAGATGTGGAGGCTGGGAGGGGACTCAGCTGCACTTGGGAAAAGGGCAAAACCAGAGCCTGGGAAAAGCCTCTGTTGGGAGGGAGCAGCTGTCCCAGGGGCTGTGGGGGATGTGCTGAAGGGACGAGCCACTCGCTCTCCAGTGCAGCCGGGGTGAGCACCCGCCGTGTCCCGGGGCCGCAGGGCCGGGGTGTCCCGGGGTCACTGCACTGTGCCAGGATGGGGCACAGGAACGTCAGTCCCTGCGGGCCCAGCTCCTCCCGCCAGCCCCCACACGGCTCCTCTGTCCCAAAGCATCATCACTCCAGGACTGCTGGGAAGGGGACGGATGGCCTTGGGCCATCCCCTTGCCAGCACAGAGTCACAGCATCCCCAGCTCTGCCCTGACCTAACCGGACATCCGCTGCAGCCATCCAGGTGTGCCGAGCTGTGCCGAGCTGTGCCAAGCAGCTGGGGGGGATATCCCAGTGCTGCCCTCGCACTGCAGCTGTCCCAGACCCCTGAGCCACCCCAGTGAGCCGGGGGAACAGCTCGCTGCCAGCATCCTGCCTCTGGAAACCACCACCTGCTCCCTTCGCGAGCTGTTCACGATGGATCCCAGGAGCAAACTGGGACCCAGGCAGAGCAGGGAAGCTGCAGCCACCCTCAGAGCCAGCATGGCAACAGCGTCATGCCAAGGGCACCACAGCCAGCTTGGCCTCCCAGAACCTGGGACACGGCCACCAGGGGCTGGGCAGGGACAGGGAGCACTCGTAGCTGCCAGGTTCGATTCCTGCTGCATGGCACCGTGCAGCCACAGCCAGCCCTAGACACAGGGACACCCCAGAAGTGGGACAAGCTCTCCCACAAAATGCTGGCCTCCCTCCTGGGGACAGGCTGGTTGTTGGCACAGCTCCTTGCCACACTTCCACAGCAGTGCCCAGCTGGGCTGTGCTGGGAACAGCTGGATTACAAACCCACCGGACCACAGCAAGGAGCTGCGTGTGAGCAGCCCAGGGCAGGCTTGTGAGAGAAGGTTTTTACCATAATGGTTTATTCAGCAAAGCTTCCTCTCACCCTTCGTGAGCTGCTGTGGCTGCTTACTCCAGCCTTGAATGCCTGCCGGCTCCTATTCTTGTCCTGCTGGTGCTTCCCAGCGCCCATCCATTGTTGGGATTCAATGGGAGGAAGGGTGGGTTTACAGCACTGCAGGCTCAGGAGAAAGGCGAAGGGTCTCTAGGAATCTGCATCCCTGCAACCAGGAGGACACACAGGAGTCCCTGGACACGCGGAAAACAGCTGGAAGCACGACAGGCAGGGGCTGCCCAGCCAAGTGCCATCGGTGTCACCAGCCTGTCACCACCAGGGCTCAGTCCTTCCCGAGGCCACCACAACGGAGCTGCCCCCTCCCCCGACTGACTCTGCGTGGGCCCCGGGGGAGGAAACAGGGCAGAGGGGCCCCCCCAAAGCCCAATTGTGCCCAGCTGGCCCTGGGAAGAGGAGGATCAATGGGCTATAAACAGCCAGGGGAGCCACTCTGGCGCGGGGGGAACAAAGGCCATTTTGGAGACATTTCCGAGCTGGTCCCAGCTGGGGGAAGGGACGGGACAATTCCCACCCCAGCACACAATAGGGAACAGCCATCACCCCACAACCATGCTGGGAAAGCAGGAGGCCAAGGGCAGGGGCTACTTCAGGGGACAATACCAGCCTGCCAGGGGGATGAGGCAGTGGCACTGTGAGCCCCAGAGAGAAGGTGGCAGTGGGACAGGGCTGACACAGGCTTTCCATCATCCCCAGACTCCTCCCATACCTTCTACCCCAGGCTCAGCTGTCCTCACACACCAGGGCAGCAGAGGCTGGAGCATTCCATGAGCCCAGAGCATTCCATGAGCCCGGCTGAGGGCAGGGATCCAGCCCGGGACAGCTCGGGAGGCAGAGCCGGGAGCAGGGCAGTAAAGCTGTCAGCGGGGCAGGAGCCTCCAGGCTGGGGAACAGCGTGTGAGAAACGCTGACTGGCTGCTGGCTCGGGGCTGCACACCGGGCACGGCAGATTTATCACCCCCAGGAGGGGAAGGCCGGGGCAGCACCGGGGCCTCGCTCAGGCACCACGGGAAAAAACAAGCTGGGAGGCGGCGATAACCCCGGCCCCGGCACGCATCCCTGCCCCGGCTCTGTCCCTGCTGGGCCAGCAATGCTGAAGGGGACACTGGTCACTGGTCCCAGTGCTTGCTGCCAGCCTCTCCCTGCCCAGCACCCCAGCGGGACCCCCCCAGTCCCCTGGGACCCCACCCAGCGCTGCCACGGCCTTTCACGTGGAGATAAGGAGGTGGAAGGGAAGCAGATGACGCGGCCAGGGGAGCTGGGAGGGGAGGCACGGCTGCAGCGCAGGCTGGGGGTTTGGTGCCTCCCCCTCTCCTGCCCACCACTCTGCTGCCAGGCCTCCAGCTCAGTGCCCACATGGGACAGCGATGGCATGTGTCCCCCTGCAGGAGCTCCTTCTTGAACACACGGGGAGCAGAGACACTCTGAGCCAAGACACTCTGGGGCCGATGCAGAAGACACAGAGGCCCGAGGACTGACAGTAGTTTATTGTGGCAGAGATCCCCCTGTTCCCCAAACATTGCCACGCTCGGAGCACCACGACGGAGCAGGGCCTGGACTTCCACCTCCCCCTGTCACCCTTCCTCACAGGGACGACGCAGACAGGGGTGCCCAGAGATCTCCACCACTGCTCAGGTTCCCACGGGTGTCACCACGGTAGCAGGGGGCTGTGCTGGGGTCCACCAAGAGCCACAGGGCATCTGGAAGCAGGGCAGCAGCTCCTCCTGCTGCTGCTGGTCCACCTCACCCCATCCAATGGCACTCGGGTCCAACGTTCTTGTACCTCCAGAAACCAAACCTAAGGAGACACTGGTGGAACCAAGCCGAGAGGGTTCCGCGGTCCAGGGGCCAGGCCAGGCCGAGAGCTGAGGAGTTCCAGACACATTCCCACTTCCAGGCACCTCTCCATGCCCGCCCTGCACCGAGGCCTGGGGGCCGTGCCTGGGGCTCAATCCATGGGCCCGGCAGCGTGGGGAGCAGCAGGTGCGGGAGGGAGGCTGGTGGAAGCCGTGCAGGTGACAGGGGTTCGCCCAGGACACCCTTTATTAACTCTTTTCGGGGCGGTTCCTGTTGAGCACGGCCCGAGGGGCGAACTCCAGCTTGTCCTTCAGGCTCACCACCTGGGTCAGGTCCTCGCCCGCGATCTCCTGCAGCTTGCGGTCCTCTCGCTGCTCCGAGATGCTTTTCTCCTCCTGGGCCGTGGCCGGGGGGTCTCCGCGCAGGGCCCGCTCCAGCTGGGAGCCCACCAGCCCCACCACGAAGGCCACTGGGAAGGTGACGTAGGGGGCCTTGGAGCGCACGGCCGCCCACAGCACGGACCACATGGCGCCGGGAATTGGGGGGCACCCGCCTGGGACACACACACCCCCCCC
>VXBA01002409.1:0-17629 GCA_013399895.1 Serilophus lunatus | reverse complement strand
ACACGGGGGGGACACACGGGGGGCACACGGAGGTGACATGGAGGACACGAGGGGGACACACTGGGAGGGGACACGAGGTGACACACTGTGTGCGCGCGGAGGGGACGCCCATGGGGACACGGTGGGGGGACACACGGGGGGGCACGGGGGAGACCCGCAGGAGGAGGGAGAGCCGGGGGTGACGCAGGCGCGTGTCGCGGGGGGAGAGTCACGGGGAGACACCCACGGGAGTGTCACAGGGAGCTTCACGGGGAGAGCCACGAGGAGACACCCACGGAGGATGTCGCTGGGGGATGTCACAGCAGTAAGCCAACGCGGGGGGAGTCACGCAGGGAGTCACGGGCGAAGTCATGGGGAGAGATCCACGGCGAGACACCCACGGGAGGAGATCCATGGGAAGAGACACCGGGAGACAACCGCAGGGCGAGACCCACGGGGAAAGTCGTGGCGTGACATCCCTGAGGAGAGATTCGGAGGGGGAGAGACCCACTGGGAGAGAGCCATGGGGTAATCCATGCAGGTGCCCGCGGGTACAGCCGCAGGGAAAGAGCCACGGGAAGAGACTCACGGGGAAACCCGTGCGAGATCTCCATGGGGAGAACCTGCAGGCCGTCCACAGGGAGATCAGCTCCTGCCAGAGCCCCTCTCCTACCCCACTGACACCCATTTCCCACCTGCCATGGACACAAAGGGACGGGAGACGGGCGAAAGGCGAGCCCGGCGCCGGCCGTGTCCCCGCGGGGAGGCGGCTGCTGGCCCGGAGTAACCAAAGTCGTCTTTATTAATTGCGGCGATTCGTTACAATAAAAAGGGAGCCACGTGTCACGGTCACTGCACGGCGCTGGCCGGGGCGGGGGCCGGGGGGGGGGGGCCTTTCCCAGGCACATCCCTAAATCCGGGGTGCGGAGGGAGCGGGCTGGGACAGGGCTTTGGGTGGCTGAGTGGGCGCTGCCATCACGGAGGTGTTTAGCACCGACGGACCCCCTGGAGCCAAGGGACCCCAGTGAGGCGTCCTCCTGCTTGGCCCCGGCCCCCCCCAGCTGCCAGCGGTCCCACCGCTCTGCCCCAGAGCCTGGGTGAGTTTGGGCCCCGGATTTCAGGAGCTGCCTGGAACCCACCGGCCCTGCCTTGGGGGTGGCTGGTGATGCTGTGTGGGGCTGGTGGCGTGGCGGGGTGAGAGACAGGGGTGGGGTCCTCCCCCCTCCTGCCACCAAAAGGGACACTAGGGGGGCACAGGATGCTTGGAGAAGGACTGGGAATGGGGAGGAGGACAGGGATGGGGCAGATGCAGCCTCCTGCCCCACCACACTGCTCTGCCCTGGAGGGGACCGCTGGGGACCCCCTATTCCAGTCTCTGTGCACAGCGAGGGAGGAGCTGAGAGCAGCCGCATTCTGGGGTGTCCCTTGACCCCGAGGGGCACCAGGTACACGCTCCATCCTGGGATGTCCCATCCCACAGGACAGTGGGAGCTCGGGGGGAAGGGACGACCCCCACCCCCCGGGTGATCTCTAGCAGCCCCGCACTCGCTACTGGTCATGCCCACGCTCCCATCCCACCCGGTGGTGCCGAGCCCAGATGTGATCCCTGGCACTGCGGGTGGGAACGGGCTGCTGGCAGGTCTCCCCACCGCTACCACCTCAGGGAAGTGCCTCCCACCTGCAGCAAGGCACAGGGGGATGGGAGTCCCTGCCCCCGGCCAGTGCCACGCTGCAGAGGTGCTCCCAGACTCCAGGCTGGCAGGAGGGGAGGACGGACAGATGAGGGATGGAGAGAGGGGAAGGAGGGCTGAGCGGGAAGGGGAGAAGCGCGTGGCGATGCTCCGTGCGAGGGAAGCGGGGCGACTCGCCGTGACCGGGGGTCTCTGCTGCGCTGGTCCGTCCCACCAGGCAGGACACAGCGCTGGTCACGTGTAGTTTCTGGTTTATTCCTTGGGTTATATTTATATATGTATATAGGGGAGGGAGCCCTGGATCCCCGCGGCACCTGAGCCGCAGGCAAGGGGAGCAGCGAGGGGACCCCTTTTGTCCCTGACGTGTCCCAGCAGGGCTGGGGAGCAGGGCTGGGGTCTCTGGCCGGGCAGGGGCTGGGGGGTCCGTCCCTGCTGCACACCAGGGGATTGCACTGAGTACAGAGAGGCGGGGGGGGCCTGCCTGCAGCCCCCTCCCCTCCAGCCCGGCGGGGCTGGGCACTGAGGGTCACCTCTCTTTGGGTTGGGATGCAGGGGGGGTGTGCAGAAGGGCTGGGGAGTGGGAGGGGGACAGAAAGCTGGGACACAGCCCCAGGGAGGGCAGGGGGAAGGAGAGCCCCGGACCCCAGGAGAGGCTGGCAGGGGCATGCGGGCGGGGGGCAGGGGGACGGGGCAGAACCGGGCTTGTGTTCACCCGCCGTCGGATCCATGAAAGGTTTAAGATAGAAAAGAGAGAAGCTGTGAGTGAGGCCAAGAGCTGCCCCAGGGTGTCCCCGCGGCCCCCCATCACAGTGAGCTACGGCCGCGCCGTGCAGTCCGGGTAGAAAAGCGGAGGCTGCGGTCACAGCCGGGTCTGTGCCTCGGGGATATAGATCTCGATGCTGTCCGCGCTCTCGGTGGCCGAGCTCTGGCGGAAGGACGCGGCTCGTTTGGCTGCAAGGAGCCGCTTCCGAGCCTCCTGCCGCTGCCGGTCCACCGAGTCCAGGGAGCGCTCCTTCACCGGGTGCACCTTGGAGCGCGGCGGCTTCTTTGGTATCGGGGGAGGCACCTTCTTCTCCTCCTGCACAGACAATGGGGACTTCAGGTTTGGATCTCACAGGAATGGGGAGACCAGCGGGCTTGGCACAGCCAGTGTCAATGCACGGCGCTGCCTTGGGTGCCAAAGCCATGGCGAGAGGCTCCACAGCCCCTCCCACATATGCCCAGTTACAAGGCAAGACTGCGCTTCCCTTCATCCATCCCGTGCCAGGACCCTGCCCAGCCCTTTGCAGGCAGCTGGGACACCTCAGTGGGAGAACAGGCCTCCTTTAGCCTCACTTTTTCCCAGTTCTGTTTTTCCAGTGTTTGTGAAAAGCAGTCACTGATGACAGCTCAGATGTGATTTGGGTGCTGGTGTGTTTGGGGAGGAGGAGGGAGGGAGAGGTGACAGGGACGAGTGCCAGAGTCCTGCCCTTACCTTGGGCTCCACAATCTTCCACCCATTGGCCTTGAGCTGCTGGAGCTCTGCAAATTTCATGCTGACATCTTCAATGGAGAGCTGCAAGAGATCCCAGAAGCCAGCCAGGTCTTGGAAGGTGGGCACAGGGAATGCATTGGGATCCTGTGGGGACAGAGGGACACAGTGTCATCCATGTCCACCCATGGGACATTGGCTCTGCTGGGAGAGGCTCTATATCCAGCTCTCTTCCACGGTGGTACAAACCCACCATGGCTGAGCCCCGGCACCACTGCCCACACTCACCATGTTCTGCTGACAGAGGCGGTAGAACTGCTGCACCTTCTGGGACATGAGGAGCTGGGCACTGCCCACCGCACTCCGGATCTTCTCCAGAACTGGAGCAGGGAGAGCAGACAGTCAGCACTCCTGCATGGAGCCTCGCCCCTGCACAGTGGGGACCTGCGTCCCCAGGGACAGTGGGACGGCACGAGCAGCTCAGACTCCCCCAATCCATGTGGTGTCTCATCCCTCCTCCACACCACACTGGCTCCAGGGAGTTTCCCTCACCCAAACCCTTTATACTTGATAAGGGGGGATGTTCTAAGGTGGCAACACTGCAGGGTGATGGCTGTGCCCCCTCAGCTCTACAGGACCCCCAGTCCCTCTTGAGCCCACAGCCCCTCCAACTCACTCTCCTCGGGCAGGTCATAGTCCTCAGCCTCCCTCTCCATCTGCTGGCACCAACCCTCCATCTTCTCCACCTCCGCCTGCAGCAGTTTGATGAACCATTCCCCATCCCGGTGGCAGGGGGAGGCGCGGCCGGAGTCGGGGAGGCTGCGGGAGCCCCGCTCTATCCAGGCATCCCGCCGGGGCACCTCCACCGTGTCGTACTGCAGCTGGTAATCCTCCCGGTACGCCCACTGCCCCTGCGTGTGCACCGTCTTGTACACGGCGTACTGCCGGCCGGACTCGGGCTCCGAGGAGTGCCGCTGGAACGGGCGCCCGAACTGCAGGGCTTTGTCCTCGGTGGCCACGGCCAGGCCGGTGAAGCCCTCCAGCTCCAGGTCCGCCTGCACCCCCGCCGTCACGCTGTTGGAGCGCTTGAATCGCGCCCGCCTGCGGAGAGCGAGAGCGCGTGGGGATCCTCACGACCGCTGGGGACATCCCCATGGTCCTGTTCCCCCCCGCCAGGTACCACGGTGGGCAGGGACAGGGTGTGGGATGCCCACAGGCAAGATGGGGCTGGCAGTGCCAGTGTGGATCCCGGAGCGTTTAGGGCCCCTGGGGACAACCCTGAGCAGCTGCAACCCGTCAGTCCCTCATCTCCTCTGCTCTTAGCCCGTTTCCATGGTTACCAGTGCTGGACTGAGGATGGAGAGCAGCCTGTACCAGGCTGTGTGGGCACGGTGCCGGAGCTCCCCTCCCGCAGGCCACGCAGGTCCTGGCACACCTGGCATTCCCACCCCGGCCAAAATGTCACGGTTAGCTGCAGAAATGCCCAAAGGTTCACCTGCATAAGGTGTGGGCTAAAAGCCCAGGGTTGAGCCCAGTGGAGGAAACTCAGCACAGGGCAGGAACAGGGCAGACCCTTCCCTGGGCAGCAGCGAGGGCAAAGGGAAAGCCAGATCTTGCCCTGCGTGGGGGCAGATGGTCTGGGATGGGGATGGTGGTGAGCTCTGGGGTCTCAGCCAGAGGAGAGAGGGAAAAGTCGCTGTGGGGTAGTGGTGGTGTGTGGAGCTCAGGTAGCCCCTAGGTAGCCCCAGTGCAGCGAATGTGTCAGCTCTCAGCCCAGTCCAGCCATGTGATACCTTTTGTCCTCCTCCACCTGCACCCCGATGGAATGGAACTCCCTCTGGCTCCGGCTCTCTGTATCCGAGTCGGAGACGGCCTCAACCTGCCAAGGGGCAGAGGGAGAGCGCTGGAGGACAGTCCCGAGGCACAGCACAGTGGCTCAGCATCACCCACACCACTGGGGCAGCCCCCAGGAAGGAGCGGAGCCCACCTGGACACCGATGGATGGGCGCCACTTCCGCTGCCTCGCCAAGCTCCGCAGCTCCTCCCGGCCGGGGATGGCCTTGATGATGAGGGTGGAGGGCTTGGGAGCGGCGCGGGGCTGCACTGGGGGCAGGTCGAGGGCCACGGCCGTCACCTTGGAGCTCTCCAGGCTCTCGGCCGAGTTGCAGCGGGCGGCAGCATCTTTGGACCAGGCGGGGCTGCGGGAAACCTCGCTGGGCAGGTAACTCTCGTGGGTGGACTCGGTGCTGCTCTGCGCCGTGACGGAGATGAGGGGTTTGGCTTTGGTTCCTGGAGGGATGGGAGGTGGAGCTTTTCTGTAACTGAAGGCTGTTGTGGGAGAGGCGCAGGATGAAAAGGCACGTGAAAACACAGACACTTGCTTATTTCCCGCCACGAACAGGGGCCCCGGGGAATGGTGCCCACCTCCCCCCACAGCATGGGGCGCTCGGCCTTACAGGGTTTGCCCCTCAGCTGGCGGGGATCTGAGCTGGAGCTCAGAGGGGCTGTTTGGCCAGGTTTTGGGATCGGTAAGCACCCCAGCCCCACACTGGCCAGCCAGTGCAGCACCCAGCAACGGGCAGAGATGGGGACAGAAAAGGAGAGAAGGAGGGGATGAAAGATGGGTGCTGGGGTATAGATGAGCCCCCCCCGGCTGCGACTGAACCATGAGCAGGATGCCCTTTGCTAGGGGCTGCAAAGGGCCAGGGGTGGGAGTAGGGGGCAGGAGCAGCCCTTGGCAGGTGCCAGGTGAACAGGCAGGGAGATGTGGGGGTCCCTCGCGCGGCCAAGCCCTCGCCACCCCCAGGGACTCACAAGTGCTGGGCTTCAGGATGCTGCTGGTGATGGGCGGCCCGGCAGGGGCCGACATGGAGAAGAGCGAGAGGCAGTCGTCATCCTGGGAGCATCCCGCCTGGATGGCCCGCAGGTAGCTGTGGCTCCGCATGCGGAAGCAGCCGGGCAGGTCCAGCGCCTCCACGGCCTGCGACTCCACCTCGCCAAAAACTGACTCGCAGACGGCCTCAAACTGGTGGTTGAGCTCGTCATTGATCTGGGGAGAGCGGCGGGTGAGGCTGGGGGTGGTGAGCCGGGGCAGGAGATGCTCAGAGTGACATCCACCACCCCCCTGCCCCCTCCCACCCCGCGGCACCCCTGCCATGGGACCTACCTGGCCAGTGGTGAAGGAGCGCCCGTAGCTCTGTCCCCGCGGGAGCATTCGCGGTGGCGTGCAGCAGCTGGGACAGTTACAGATATATGAATCAGAATAGTGCCTACTTGCAAACCTAATGAGAGACAGTGGGAATAGAAGGGATCGCACCAAAAGCAACACATTCCAGCAGAGCACTTGGAAATGCAGCCGCAGAGAGGCTCCCGCTGACCATCACTGCTGTCCCCGCTCCTACCTGCCCCCAGAACTGTCACCCACTGGGACAGGAGCACGTCCCAGTCATCCCTCTTTGAACTTGCCTCCTCTGCCCACCCTCTGCATGTGGCTGCAGCAGCAGGTCCCCCCCAAAGCCCAGCACAGCCATGTCCCCCCCGCTGCCCTGCACAGCAAGAGACAGGGCTCGGTGTTGCCGCACTGGGGAGCGTGACCGTGAGCAGGGACAGTGCCATGAGTGGTGACGGTGCCGTGAGCAGGGACGATGCCACTGGTCCTCCCAGGGAGCCCCAGCCGGTGGCCCTGCTGCTCCCTACGGTGCTGGGATGGGGCCAGGAGGCGACAGCCCTTACTTGGTCCTGGCCTGGTCGGCGCTGGAGGAGCGGCGGTAGCTGTCTCGCCGTGTGGCCGCCCTGGGCAGCACTTTGGAGCTGATGTCCGAGTCGGCGCTGTCCTCATCGCCCATGGCCTTGATGTAGCTGCCGCTGCGCATCCGCCGGCACGGGATCTCCCCGTCCTTGCCTGCTGGGTACCCGCTCCACTCGTCCTGTGGCACCTGGAGCAGGAAGCAAGCATGGGAGGACGCAGTGGCCAGGGTCCCACACGTGGGACGCAGCCAAGCCACGTACCAGCCAACCCCATCCCAAATCCAGCACATGTGCCCAGCTCCCCTGCCCTCCCCACGCACCCCAGAGCTGCAGGGATGGACCCTGCAGGCTCTGACCCCCTGGGAAATCCTCTAAATCTGGGAGAGATGATCTCTCCTAACAGCCACTGCTCCCTGTTCCCAAAACACGGGGCAGTGCAGCATCTCCCACCTTGCAGCCCCTCCGGCAGAAGCGTCTGGGCCAAATCCCACCCATGCCAGCGCAGCGCCCGCCTGACGTAGCAGGCACCAGTCCCGCCACGTGCCTCTGACGCCAGCACCACGGGGTCCTTACCAGGCTGTGACAGGGGAACAGTGTCCCCCGGGGCCCATGGGGAGGGCGGAGGGGCTGGCACCCTGCCCCGATGCCCCCACTGCTGGCAGAGACTGGCCCTGGCCACCCCCATCCCTGGATAGCACAGCATTGCTGCTCCCTGTCTCCTTCCCCCAGGAAAGGGAGAGAGGAGTTAATTAGTTTTTAATTGGAAGAGGGGTGACCTAGAAGGGAGCCTGGTGACGAGGCAGGCGGTGGCACCCAGCCAGGCACACAGGATAAAAGCCACAACAAGGGAACGGGCACTGGGCTGCTGGTGGCCTCGAGCTGACAGAGCTGGTCTGACCCCAAATCCATCCAGCACAGGGCAGGAGGCAGCAGATGGGCTTCGAGGGGACAACGGGGACCAGCGTGGGACCCCAGAGCACAGGGCAGAGTGGAGCTGGAGCATCCCAACAGCACCCCAGGCTGCTGGATGGAGGGTCCCAGTCCCAGCTCGCCCCATGGCACCATCAGCCATGGTTCCCTGGCCCTGCCCGGCCCCTCACCTGCAGGTACTGGTACGCTCGGTCTTTGGCCTTTGCTTCCTGAAGCATCAAGGTCTTCTCGGTGCCGCCGGCGCTGGGATAGGCTTCCCGGGCCTGGCTGACGGTCATGGTGTGCCAGGCGCTCCTCTTGAGTGTCTGGCCGTCCAGAGACATGGACATGCCGGCACAGGCCAGGCATTTTCCTTCCCCGCCGCCCTTTAGACTCTTCAAGGACAAGTCTCTGAAGGCACTTTCGGGAGCGTCCACGCAGTACTGGGTGCCCTGGTCGGCAGCGTGCCGGCCGGACACCATGTAGCTGCTGTCGCTGTCCAGGTTGTCGTCGGAGCTCCACCAGCCCAACATCTTGGACCGGTGCCGGGAGTCCACCTTACGGTCCTTGCTCTTGCTGCGCTTGCCGTGGCGGGACTGGTGGTGGTGGTGGTGGTGATGGTGGTGGTGGTGGTGGTAGCCGTCCCCGCGGCCGTCCATCTTGGCACCGTTGTAGTCCCGCTTGGCCGGCGCCTCCAGGGAGTGGGACTTGGCGAAGAGCTTCTGGACGGAGTGGACGAGGTGGCGGATGCGGCTGGGGCTCTCGCTGCGGGGCTCGGCGCCGCCGGCCCGCGGGTACTGCAGCGTGTGGAAGCCGTCGTGGTGCAGCGGCAGCTGCTTCTCGAACTGGTCCAGCAGCGTGGGGGGCAGGCGGTTGATCTTGCTGGCGGGGTGGGCGGTCGCCATGCATTCGTCGCAGGAGTCGTACGGCTGCTGCGCGTGGTGCATCCTCGGGAAGGTGCTGCTAGCGCTGGCGGAGGGCGGCTCGCTCAGGGGCCCGCCCGGGCACTCGCTGGCGGCGCCGGGGCTCCGCGCCGGGCAGTAGGGATGCTCCAGGGAACACGGCTCGCTGGGGCTGAGCAGGTACGGCGGCCGGCCCTCGGGGCCGTGCGGGATGTAGTCGGCGGGATGCTGGCAGTCCTCTGGGATGCAGCGGCAGCGGTGGCCGGAGGAGGGTTGTGTCTGGCTACGCTCCCCATGGTAGCCCTTCATGGTGTCAGCACCCACCCCATAGCCTCGGCATCCTGCAGGGATGTCCCTGCGGGTTCATCTGTGGGGACAGGGACATGCACGGAGTCAAGTTCCCCTCTGCACCCCACCACGAGCAAAACATTGGGGCTGACTCACAGGAACCAATTTCAGGGGACTGGGAAGTTCCCAGGGCAGGATTAGGCCCTGTGAAGTGCCAGAATCCTGGCTGTCTGTGGAGAAAGATGGCATGGTGCCAGGGGCAGACACCCAGAGTCGCCCTAAGCTTGGCTGCTTGGAGGGGGCAGCGGGAAGGAGAAGGTGCTGCCGGCAGCGATGCAGGCAGCAGGGCCTGCAGACAGCGAGGGAGGACACGCTGCCACCAGCAGGTCCTTGTTTTCTTCTCCAACACCAAATATTATGAAGTGTTTCTCCGTTAGGAAAACGGTTCTGGCTGGGTTTTTCAGCCGCTGCGATTCACATCGCCGCTAATGAGCTGCGGCGGGGCGCGGG
This sequence comes from Serilophus lunatus, assembly GCA_013399895.1. Classification (NCBI taxonomy): domain Eukaryota; kingdom Metazoa; phylum Chordata; class Aves; order Passeriformes; family Eurylaimidae; genus Serilophus; species Serilophus lunatus. The sequence goes on along the minus strand of VXBA01002409.1, from coordinate 8,132 downwards.
GGGGCCGCGCTCTGATGGCACCACCCAGCCCGTCCTCCCCACATGGAGCACCCAAAGGCAGATGGAGACCCACAACCCTGCTCCCTCCACCCTGCCAGCCCCTCAGATGGGGCGGCAGGAGCAGAGGTGGCTGTGCTGTGACTGGGGCAGCCCCACACCTAAGCAGGAGGACAGACAGCTAAAGTCAGGCTGAGCCACCAGAGCCATCTGCCCCCATGGAGGTTTGCGGTCCTTATGGTTCCTCAAAGGCTCTGAATGAGGAAATTACTTGTTCTCCAGAGTGTCTTGGCTAATTAGCAGGCATCGTTAATGGTCTTGTTATCATATTTGGGCAGGGTGCTGTCGGCAGCGCGTCTCCAAGACTGGCTGCAGGGAAAGGTGACTGGGACGTTCCCTGTGGCCCATGGGGTCCGTTAGACCACAGGAACTGGAAATGAGGGACACTGGGAGGGTCAGGGCTGAGTGGGAGAGGATTTTGTGCCCTGAGGAGCCTCAAAAGGGAAAGTGGCTGCAGACCCCCAAGGAATGTGGGGGTGAGCCCTACTAAGTCACTGCCTCTTCCCTTCCTGGCTTCAAAGCAGAATAGCTCTGTCCTAGGCCACTCCTCACCCTCAAATCTCGCTCCTGCTCTAACGAGGCTCCCTAATTGCTGTGTCTTTACGGAAGGATGCTGCGGCTGGTACAGAAGATGCCTCTGCCCTCCCAGGAGGGCTCCTACAGAGTGGGATGGAGTTGCCTCCCTGCCCTGGAATCGAGCAGCTGGATGGATGGATGGATGGATGGATGGATGGATGGATGGATGGATGGATGGATGGATGGACGGACAGACAGACAGGCTCCCAGCCCGACTCTGCCCCCGCCGGCTGAGCTATTATCTCCTGCTCAGGGAGGGAAGCTCTCAGCTGATCCAAATATTGCTGCTGCAGCAGGAAGAAGGAGTCAAAATAGCTGCTGAGCCCGTCACCACGAGCCCGCCGGGCTTTTGTGCTCAGCAGGTGCAGGAATTCAATAACGCCGGAACCCGCCGGCGAGGCAGAGCTGCCGCTCCCCCGCACCTGCGGAGCGACAACAGCGGATGGGGACATGTCCCGGTGAAGGATGCACTTCCCAGCTCACCAAAGCTGCGCCGGCAGCTGCGTCCTGCCCAGGGACCAGCCAGTCCCCCCCTGTGGGCACCCTGGGGATGGGGAAGGGGTCGGGAGCAATCCTGGGGGGCTCAGCACAGGCAGCGCAGCCCGGGGTTCCCATTCCCGTGTCCCAGTGGGGATGGCCGTGTGCAGGGGATGGGAAAAGCTGCCGAGTCCGTCTTCTCCCCTATCCCAGGTGGGCACTGTGGGCAGGAGGGTGGCACATGGGTTCGGGGAAGCAGGGTGGAGTGTGGCTCACAGGCTGGTGGCCCAGAGCTGGAGCTGTGTCCCACCAAAAGCTGCTCCACTGCACAGCCCTTGGGACGGAGGGATTTGTGCCACCAAACCACAGACTCAAATCAGGGGGGAAAAACCCAGCCCAGCTGAATTTTGTGCCATTTAACACCAGGGTAATTACCACCAGTGGGAACCTACCGCCCACACAATTATGTGCTAGGATAAACTGGAAGAGCATAATTACCATTACAAATAACTCACTCCTTGCCTTTATTGCATCCAGAGCCTGGAGAAACTCCCACCGGCAACTCCTCATTGCCACCCTCCCTCTGACGTCTCTCCCCACCACAGAGTCAGCACAGGGAGGAGTGGGACTTGTAGTCCCTGGTGCTCTAGGCCACCACAAAATTCAGCCTCCTGCTTAATTTCCCATAGGAGCACTTTGCAGAGACGGCTCTGCTTCCCATACCAAGGCCCAGGGCTGTGGGGATTCAGGGCAGATCCACCAGGAGCCTGAGCTTCCCTGGGACCCTCTGGCATCCGGGCTCCCTCCAGCTTTAGGAGCATTGGTGGGAAGGTGACAGGAGAGCAAAACTCCATCACGATTGTCTGGGTCCAGCAAACTGCCCTGGCACAGGGCAAGGCTGGCTTTTCCAACCTTTGCAGGTCAAACCCCGGGGTGCTGGCACATCACTCACCGCCCGGCGCTCAGGGGGATGCTGTCCTCATGGTCCCAGCCCACAGCAGCTCCTCCACGCTGAGTCTCCAGGGGCAGCAGGCTCTGGGGGAGGAACAGCCAGGTGAATCCCAGGGAGGAAGAGCCAGATGTTGCTCCCCTGACCCACCTCCATGTGTGTTTTTTTGTCAGCCCAGCCCTGCCTCCTCCCTGAGGCCGCCCCACACCAGCACTGCCTGTACCAGCAGTGACAGGGATGGCTCCGCACGGCCACAGCCACGTGTTTCACCCAGTTTAGCCCAAACCCCAGCCCCAGCCCCATCCTGTTATGCAATTCCCTGCCAGCGGGTGCCGGAGCCGGCCCAGCGGCCACCTCGCCAGCGACTTTGATTTGCTCCAGATCCAGCCTTACACTCTACAAAGTCTCCTCCCGCCACCCCGGCTTTCCAGCATCAGCCAAGGGACTTTTTTTTTCCCAGCCTCCAGCCCGGGAGAGGTGCAAACTCGGCCCATTCTGCTCTGCAAATTAACATGAGGTTCTACCAGTGCGGGTCCTGCTGGGGACCTTTATGGCTTGGGATGAAAGCGGGAGAGAACAAACACACAGCGTGAGCACCCGGCACTGCGAGCTGGAGCCTGGGAAAAAAATAAAATAAAGTGCTTTTCCCACTTAGGGGCTGAACAAATTTGATCTACAGTCGTCGGAAGGAAATAAATATGGAATACCGCCAGGTCGGTTTCTGCCACGCTTTTAATCTATTTACTCTTTCCCAATTCATTGTAAGTGAGGAGGATTGTGGAAAGCAAACATTTTATTTTATTACTAATTGCTCCGTTATGTTGTGAAGCTGAATTAGTAAAATTTACTCAGCCTGGAGGAAAAAAAAAAGAGGGGCTTAGTAAGAGATCACCTAATTTAGCACAGAAAGGGAAATGGGAAAGGGAAAGGGACATGGAAAGGGAAAGAGGGTAAAGAGAAAGGGCAAAAGAAAGGGAAAAGGAAAGGGGAAAGGAGTGTGAGCAGGACGAAAGGATCACCGCAAATGTGGTTGATGCAATCAGGAAATCAAACCAATTACTGTTAATAAAAGAAAACGGCTGCAGGCAGGCACTGCCCGCAGAGGGCTGTGAGGGGCAGGATCCAACTGGGCACTGCTGGAAAAGGGGATGAGGCAAGATTTTTAAAGAGTCATGGAAGACAAACACCAGCTGAAGAACTGCAAATGTGAGCAGAGCAAGAGGTGTTTGCTGAGGCCACTGAGAAGGGCTGGTAGCATCGTGCTGCCCCACATGGCTGGCTGCCACCCCGACAGAGCCGGGGGGCTCTGGCACCCTGATGCCAGAAGCATCTTCCCTGGCTCAGCTCTGCCAAGCACAGGTGCTTCCCAGGCACCAAACCCAAATCCCCGGTGCCCCAGGGCTCCAGCCCAGCGTGGCTGCCCCGCTCCACGCCAGGAGGCTGAGGACAGGCTGTTCGACGGGCCGGGCACGTTATTAAGCACATGATTAATTTTGGCACCAGCCCCAGCTGCCTGACAGCTCCTTCTCCAGGGCTGGGAGAGCGAGCGTGAGAGGTGCTGCCTCTGCTGATGCAGCGGTTGGTGGGATGAAAAATCCTGCAATGCAGCACTGCTTCTTAATGAGCCATTTGTCTTTGAGTCTTCTTCACTCATTACCATGCCGGGAGAGGGATGGGAGTTGCCCCAAGTCCCCGTCTGAGCAATTACTCGTGGAGCAGAGCGAGGAAATACGGCCACGCCGTGCCCAGCTGCCAGGGATCCCGGCACGGCTGCCAGCACTGGGACTCCCCGCCACAACACCCGGGCCTCTGGCTGCTGCCACCACGGGAGGAGCAGGATCCCCTTCCCTGCACAGCACACACATCCCAGGAGTACCCGCCCGGACACCTCGGTGCCCAGAGCTGATTCCCTGGGGGCAAGAGTCATGTTGCTGTGCCAGGGAGTGCAAGGAGCATCCCAGAGCAGCTGAGGCAAAGCCAGCGGAGAAGGGAGCCTGGTGCTCCAAACCTGCGAAGCCCAAACCTGGATCTCAGAGGAAGAGCCGCATCTTCAAAAGTCCTGTACAACAGGGAGCAGCCAGGGCTTCCAGCCAGAGCCAAGGAAGTTGGCTGAGAAGGAAAGAGGTGGCACAGCGAATGGGTCACGGCAGTGTCCCCGAGTGGGTACAGGAAGGGCTGAGATGCCTCATGGCACAGGCACCTCCAGCCCCCTCAGCATCTCAGTGATGCTCATCCTGCCCACGGGAGTTGGGACACAGCACACAGGGACACGACTGTCACAGGTGGGACCCCGTGGCCAGAGCCACAGGAGTGCAGCTGACTGAGCTGGGAGACCACCCTGGGTGGGACTCCCAGGCCAGGCAGGGCCCCAGGGACCCCAAGCCGTGCCAGCTGGCACAGGGTTCATGGGCGCTGCGCTGCACGGATGAGCACCCACCACCAGTGATGCCCACGGACAGCTTCCCTCCCATGGACACACTCGACATCTGCCCACACTGCCTGGAGCCAGCAGCAGCTGGTATGGTCCTCCAGTGCCCTCCAGGGCTTGGTGGAAAGGGGGGACATGCAGGTGACACCAGGGAGCCCAGCGGGATGGAGAGACCCACAGCCCGATGTTCACCTGCAGCAAAGGGAAGGGACAAACAGGGACATCCCTCTGTGCTGCACTCACCCGGGGGGCCCTGCCCACATTCCCACTGAGCACCTCATTCCAGTGCCCAGGAGAGGCCCAGACAGGTGGGGGGCTCTGGTACCCCCTCAGAGTTGGACCTGCCTACACCAGAGGAGCTTTCCTGGCACTGGGGGCCATGGCAGTCCCTGCAGATATGCCAAGGCCACCAGCTGGCACTGGTGCTGGATGAACCACTTCACCCCCATTATTCCTTCCCACCCACATGGAGCCAGGATGGGCCACGCTGCTGGATTAGAAAGCCACTTACCTCCCCAACCATGCAGTGTAATGACTTAAATCAGGGATCATTCCAAAGCCTCTGTGGTGAGCTCAGGGCAGTGTGGCCTTAGTGCTGAGCGTGGCAGCAGCAACAGTCTCCGGCCATGAGCTGCTCATCCCAGCCCCAAATTCCCAGGCAGGCTGGCCCTTCCATCTCTGGCTCTGCTCCCACTCTCCCAGTGAGCCCCTGGGTGGTCTGGCCCTTCCATCCCCACTCTGCTTCCCCCAGGTGTTTGGGGGCTCTCAAATATCACCAGCATTGCTCCTTGTCCTGCTTTCCCTGGCATGAGCCAATCTCCACTCCAGATAACACCCATCCCAACCAGTTTCACTTGCAACACCATCCCATCCCACTGCTTTTCCTGCAGCGTGGCCTCAGGGGCCAGGGTTTCCAGGAACAGCAAGGAAGCAGAGCCCTGTGTCCCTGTGCCACCAGGGATGCTCCAGGCCATCACATCCCATTCCCAGGCTGCATCCCTTGGGGCCAGAGCTGGGGTGAGCACAGCCAGCCCAAGGCTTGGCACAGCCCAGCTTGCCAGCAGAGGACCCAAACTGCCACTTTAATGGATGGGCTTAATTTGCAAAGCTGATGAAAACCTAAATATTTAAATACATAATTCTGCACAATGCTCTTAGCGCGGGAACAGAGCGAGGGGGGGACGGGGCTGGTGAGCGAGGGCACGGCGGGGATGGGGACACTCTGATGGGACCACGTGGATCACCTGGGCACTGGCATCCCCATCAAGACGACCACATACACCATCACCCCCTCAGTGGACAGCACCCATGTCACCCTTTGTGAGGGTGCTCTGCCGTGGGCACTGGAGTCCTGCTCCTTCACCAGAATTGTCTCACATGGAGATGTGGGGAAAAGGGAGCGTGGTCCAAGCCTGGGAGCTGTGAAGGGCAACAGGATGGGCCCCCGTGGAGATTACACCACTGATATTCCTGCTACAACAGCTTAGAGATAAAAGAGATTTGCAGGATTTACCAGCAATACAAATTGAATATTTGATTTTATCTGCAGGGGAGGAATGGGGTCTCGGCCTGGGAGTGTGTGGAGGTGAGCCCAGGGCTGTCCTGCCTTTGGAGAGGTGTTTCCAGCTCTTGGGAGAAAACCAATGCCAGGGCTGTGTGTCCCTGGGGGCCATGGGGGCTGGGCAGTGCCATGGCAGTGGGACCGGGCACCCTCTGCCCACTCTGCCCCTAATCCCACCAGCCATTCTCCAGCTGCCAACTGCACAGCACAGCCTCTGCCAGCACGTGGGAGCTCCTGTGGGATGGCTCATCCTTGGATGGACCCCGTGTGTGGCCCCAGTGCCAGGGATACTCCAGGGGGGCTCAGGAGCAGCCCTGGCCCCACACATGGTCTGTGGGCCAGCCCGGAGTCCATGTGGGGCTACTCACCATGTTCCCCTCTGCCCTGACCAGGATGTCCCCAACAAGGTTGTCCCTGGGCAAGGATGTGCCTGGATGAGGCTGTTTGCCAGCCAGAGCATGGACTGTGCAGGGAACAGGACTGGAGGCAGCAGGAGCCAGCCAGCCCTGAGCCAGCACGAGTGTCCCCACAGTGCCACCATCCAGGTGCCCATCCTGCCTCACCTCTCCACGGCTGCTCTGGCACGGGTGCCGTTGCAAGGCGAGCTGGGGGAGGATGGCAGAAGATGAATGAGGGAGTCGGGAGGCTAATGGCATTGTCTGGAAAGTAGGTCGTGTGCTGAGCAAAAAGATATTTATATCAAAGCTCGTTCCCCCGCAGAAGCTCCTGAGCCGGGTGCAGGCAGCACCATGAGCCTGTGGCCGTGGCCCTGGCACCCCAGAGCACCCACCCCCCCATGGCATCCCCTGCCCAGCCCCATGCCCAGCTCTGCCAGTCTCACTGTCTCTGGGGCTGCCCCCGCCCGGGGGATGGCAATGCCAGAGGTAAAGTTATCCCGTTGGAATGGGAGCCAGGGCAGTTCTTTGCCTTTTGCTGACCTGCCTCCAGGCGCCAGGCACTGGGTTATTTTTAATGTAATGCAACCTTTGCCAAGGTGTGATACTGCCCTGGATGCTCCCCAGATGGGCAGAGTGAGCCCAGGATGCCTATGGCTGGTCCTGCCCAGTCCAGTCCAGTGCCAGCTGTGGCACCATGGCCCTTGTCCCCATACCCAGCCCTGGCCACACCTCTCATATCCTGCATCACCCCTGTCCTGAGTTTCACCAGGTCTCAGCCTAGTCGCAAAACTCAACCAAAGCTCCTTTCCTGCTGGGAGAAGACCTGTGCTCCAGGTCCCCTCCCTCATGCCCACAACCTTCCCAGAAAAGACAAGAAATCATTCCAGTGAGCCCAGACAGACCCAGTATCTGCCAAGAGGGTTTGCCCCCTCTGGCCGTGCTGCCCCGATGGCTGCAGACAGACCCAGCCAGCAGCCATGGGGCCGGCCAGCCCCACTCTCCTGTCCCATCGCTGTCCCCAGCCCCAGCCCACACCTGGCAGCCTGGGATCCGGCACGGGAGCAGGTTCATTTCCCGTAATAGCTGTGTCGGCTGAATTTACAGCCTCGCTCAGAGTTATTAATAATAATGGCCTCACTCTTAAGTAGGGCTGTTCATCTGCCTCAGAGCCCTTTCCAGAGGACGTCTGCAGCATTATCACCATCTTATTCTTGTTTCAGTGGGCACAAGAGCGAGACAGACAAGGGGCAGCCGTGCCAGGCAGCCGAGCTGGGGTGTGGAGTGCAGGGTCCCATGGGGAGCCCAGCCACGGAATCCCCAGGGAGGTTGGAATGCTGAAGCCCGGAGGATGCAGCCGCGGCGCTGAGGCTCCTGCCGGCCGTGCTGTGGTGATTTACACCGGCAGCGAGCCCGGGCCCTGCCGCACGGATAAATCCACTTCAGGCAGCAATAAACCAGCGTCACCGCATCGGTAATCCCAGCGCTCCCACCGCTGGGAGAAATCCAGGGGCAACGCGCTTGTGCTGATAAATCCCAGTCCTGTGGCAGCAGGGAGGTCCCTGGGGTGGAAATTCCCGGCAGACCGTGGCCGGAGGGGTGGGTGCTGCTGGAAACCCATGGGAGGTGCCAGCAAGGGAGACCCAGGCACAGCGCACCAGCCTGGGGATGGATCCAGCACATGGAATT
>VXBA01002408.1:1059736-1136403 GCA_013399895.1 Serilophus lunatus | reverse complement strand
GGGGGGGGACCTAGACTTTCGTGAGTACTAGGAATGTTATGTAAAGAGAACTCTCACTGTTTCCACTGTGAAATTTTGCCTCAGGCAACTTATGAATGTTCCAGGGAAGATATTCACCATTTTCTGCAAAACAGCTGACAGATCCATCTGCTGCTTCTGATGGTATTGGGTGCAATTTTCAAGTGTCTCAGTAACATACACTCCTACAGTCCCAGTGAAAAGCCAATTTTCTCTGGCATGAGAATTGCAAAGGAGGGAGGCAATAAACTTGTGCTCTAATTTTTTAAATTTGAAAAGTAAGTTGCTTTTGAAATACCTCAACATTGATGATCGTGAAGTTTAGAGGAACAGGTTTTATGCAGTTATGATAAGTTTCCAAAGAAATACAGATGCTCAAAAGGATAATTTCAGGAGCACTTATTCTAGTCCTTTTACTTTCAAAAACTTTTACTGTATCCAGAAAAAATATCCATAGAATTTTAGTTGCCCTACAATAACATTATGGAAACTTTTTATCTTACACTTTTTCAACAGTAAGAATGTAGATTTAGATCTATTGCAATATTCTTTGATAGCCACGTGGATAAAATTTTCACAGAGTTGTTTTTTATGCAAAAGCAAAAATGCTTCTTTTGATGTGAAAATACAGAATATTTCAATTTGAAATTTATTTTCACTGTACTAAAACTAGGTTTGAAGATCAAGTCCTAAATTTGGGTTTAAATTACATGGTTTATCTGAATCCATAAAATTTTTTTAAGATTTTTCATTAGCCAAAAACAAAATTTTCCTATCTTGAAACCTTTCTCCCCTGATTTTTCAAAATTATTCTGAATTAAAATTGAGTCACTCACACAAGTGTCACCACAAATTCATGGGTCAGGGAATTTTGAGTTTGCTCTGCCATGGATGTGCAAAACAGAAGAACTTGAACTCTACTCTGTGGAAAAGCTCACTGTAGGTTTATCTGCATCTTAGCTGCAAGGGCCCCTACAGACAGAGTCGTAGGTACAATCATGCTCAGAGGGTCAGCTGCCAGCAACCTCAGTTGCCAAATATCCTGTGGATGGGGAACCAGTGACATGGTTTACATTTAACCCACAGGGGAACACATCAACCTGTCTGTACAGGAGCCCCAAAGCTGGCAGCCTTTCTCTATCCTTTGTGTCAGGTTAAAACAAATAATGACATAACTTGTTTCATCTTGGTCACTACTACTTTGGTCCTCTTGACCTATGTCACCAAGCACAGACTAGGAATTTGCTGCATTTGATGGTCTCCTCACCTTACAGATAAAGGAGAGCAGCATAGAAAATAGTCCACTGAATCTCATGTTTGGCAGCTGCCAGCCTCTTCTGAACTGCCATGGGGGGTTTCATCTTTCTATGAATGCTGCATGACTGCTGGGGGAAGACATGGTGACAGAGTAACAACAAAAAAATTACACACACACAACTGTGTTCAACAGTGCCAAATCTCACTCTCCCAGTGCTGGTTAAAAAGGCAAAGTTTCTCAGGCTTCCCTGTAAGGTCACAGCTGGTACTTCTATGAATCTTCTTATTACATGGGAACGAGGCAGAGGTTCATAGAGAGAGACAGATGGCGAGGAGCAATGTTACTTATCCTAATGTGCATGTGAGACAAAGAGCTTTTTGGCATACCTCTGGATCCCAGTCCTCACTGCGCCACGGTGGGCAGCCAATCCCCGCCAAGTGTTTGTTCCCCTCCACTTTTTTGTTGCTCCCCTCAGTGAATTGGATCCTACTTGTCTTCGGTGTTTACATGAATCACACTAGATGTTTTCCAGATATTTAGGCTCTAATGAGCAGGGCCAGCAAAAACAGCAGCAACAAACAAACAAGCTGACCCAAGCCAAGCTTGCCCACCACCGTGCATTTGCATCCATATAGGCCACCCCCTCCACCTGCCCCCATCTGCTTAACCATGAAAGCCAGGGCAAAAGTGGGAATAGGTAGCCCTGGGATGGAACTTCAGGATTTGGGTTGTAGACATACATTTTAATCACACTGAAAACAGAAATTATGTCTGGGATTTTCATGTGGGAAGGGCAGGGGGGGAAGCAATCCTCGTGTTGGAGGGAAGGGGGTTATTAATTGTGGCTCAGGACAGGACTACAATTGTAGGAATTAGGAACAGGGAAAGAAAAGGTAAAAATGCAGTCTACATATTTGTGGAAGTATAGCTTAAAATATGAGGGAAGAGGGGCAGACTTTGATCTCTGAGGTATAAGTCTATTGCTGGAAGAACCTCACTCATTCCAGCTGAATTATTCTTGTTTTCCAGCAGCAGTTGAGAGGAGAATCTGCTTTCTTGAGCCCAAACTCCTTAATCAGCTGCAAATAGGAAAATTCACATAGCACTTCCACTGCCACTAGAGTGGAAATGCATCTGGAATTAATGCCAAAATCATATAAGCAGTGTCTTCCAGGAAAGACCCTACAGAACCAGAGGCAATACTTGTAAGAGAAGATAAAACAAGATATGACTCCATCACATGACAATTGTTCTTTCAGACCACCTGCCAAGGGTACAATTCTTCATTCAGGCAAGTAACTATCTCTAATCAGGCTGGCTGTAGGGTAGCCCATCCTACCTCCTGAAAACATGATAGCCAAAAATGTAAAGATTTCTCCTCAAACTGGCACTCAAGAGGAAAGAGGAGAAGCTGGACTGGGAATTGGCAAGTTGAAGCAAGAAGATGAAGGGAATCGGTCATCCAGAGTATTTTTATCGTATAGTTCTGTAGGCAGGAAGGCAAATGGAAAGGCAAAACATGATTTGCAGCTTATGCAGGACTTCGAGTAAGTCCTAACTGGCACTGCATGGTGAAAGAAGACGAAAGAACAGTTCTTTTTTTAAAAAAAACTCACTATTGCTAAAATAGTCCTGCTTTAATTCCTCATCAGAGCAGATGACATCACATTCACTTAAATACCAATTAAATTTAACCAGGTTTTACTTAGAAGTAACTAGAGAACTTTCTTTCAAACAAACCAAACAAGATTTAATATGTTAAAAATGTGACAGATTGACAGCACAGGAACTTAAAAGTCCACAGCAAAATTGTTCACAATCAACCCTTTACAAGCTCTACTAAATCATACACATTTATCTATACATTAAGAACCTCACGTGTACCCCACAACCAGTGTAAATTTTGGTAGCTTCAGCAAAAGGCAAAAGGTTGATCTCAGACTTTATGGCATGGCAGCCTCTAACATCATTCTGTCTGGAGGCCATGTAACACAGGCCTGACAATCCCATTAGCTCTTTCTGAAAAAACCTAGGCACCTCTTCCTGAGAAGAACTACTGGAATAATTACACTCAACTGCAGTGGTGATGACTTGCTGACATGGAAACCAAGGAATAGGGTCCTTACTGGACAAAGGCTTGTACAAACTCTTCGTCATGGATGAGCTACTACATCCTAGAGACAGTGGGCTAGTAAAACTTGAGATTAGTAAGTATCATTTCAGTCAGGACTTAGGACATAGCAACCTCACATGCATCAATGTTCTTGTGACTTGCAGTTTAAAGATGGGGCAGCACATCTGCATGTATCCAAATATGCTTAAAAAAAATACTGAAAACGTTTGACAAACCTTTGTGTTTACAATTTACTTGTGATTTTTGTAACAACCACTGAGGAGGAGGAAAATAAAATTTCAATTGGCATAATTTTGGTTTCCTTCATGTTTGTAAGCAACTCCCACTGTCTCCACTACAAAAAGTAACACTGCTTCTTCTGGATGTCCCACAACACTGCATGGCCAGTTTCCAGCTCCCACTATAACATGTGGGAGTTTCCCTATTGGCTTCAGTGGGAAATATGAGCAATCAGCACCTCAGAAAATTAATTAACTTCCATGAGTCATCTGTGCTTTGGCCTAAGCTGACTTGTCAACATCAGGGGCAGAAGTCTACTGGCACAGACTTTAAAATTCAAAGCATCCCATCCACCTCTGATATTATTTCAACTAAGAACTGCTGTAGCCAAGTGCTCCAGGACTGGGGAGTCTCTGAAGTTTTGGAGCTGCTATCAGGTTTACAGGTTACCGTTTCTTGCTGGAATGGTTTACAATGCAGTAAACTAGAATTCATGGAAACACACATCCCTGCCAATCTACCAAAACCAAGAACAACTATGAGACAGGCCTTTGGCAAACACGAATAAATGCAGTGCTACATTGTGGGCTAGGATTCAAAGATGCAGACTTCCCACACGGAAAATGGTCCGGTTGCAGCCCTAGATCCGGGCAGGTCCATTGCTCCTTATTTACACTTCTCATCATTGCAATATTCTTATTTGTACACCTAATTCAGAGAAAACCTTCAGCACATGATTGTAAGAAAGGCTTCATTTAGAAGCTAAGTGTTGATAATACTGCAATATGTTTCATACTTCTGCCAGCCACCAATTTCCTAAGCTGCACTGAACAGGAAGACCGTATTTCTAGGACAAATTCTCAAACTTGCACCTTGATTTGTTCACTTCTTTTACCACTGCAAATAGTTGTAACAACAACACCCCTAGCAACAAAACTCTATTAAAATACTCCAAACTAAATACAAAAAACCCTACAGTGAACTGAACTGGCATTCATTATTCCAGTTGTTTCATATCTTTAAATGATTCTGGTAAATCGATAAAGCTCTGCAAAGTGGCTGTTGTCTGCTGATTTCTAACTCTAGTCAGTGGCATCCACTCTTTAGTGCACCACACACTTGCTGTGTAGCCATTAGATGAAAGCACTATCACCTGTCAAACAAACTGCTAGAACTGTGATAAATTAATGATCAAATAGTACAGTCTGATGTACAGTAGCAGTGCCGAGGCTAGTTACAACCAGGCCTCATGCTTTAAAAATGTAGCTGACATTAAAAAGAAATCAGCCATTAAAGAAAAATGTCACACAGCTTTTCAAAAAAATATCTGTTTAAAAAATGACCACATATTGATACTCCAGGATTTGTGGTTTTACTTAAAAAAAAAAGTTGTGAATGTTACAGTAAAACCTTTCTGTATACCATGAATTTTCAAGGCAAGCAACAACATGCAGCTAAGCAGAGAGGATGTTTGTATTTTTTTGGTAAGTAGTACTGTGTACAAATCTGTACCTCAGAGGAATCCTCTGGTGTGTCACGGACAAAACTCTTGTTTGCAAGGGAAATGTCCTGAGTTCTTCTTTTTCCCCTAATGCTTTTGATTTTTGACATCATGGGTAAAATATTTCAAGGGAGCTCCATATCACTTCTAAATATAAACAATACAAAATAAGCCTTTGCTTTTGAAGCACTTGACATCCTTTGAGCTTTGAATTTCAACTCCTAATAACTCTTGATGCTCACTGCATTAATGTATAAAGTCCTTTTTGTGAGCTAGAAATGGTTCCTCATGTCCCTCCTGCCATTGGCTTTATGAGCTTAATTTATTCTTTTTAATATAAAATCTCATTACCTGAACATGACACCACCACTTCCATTTTATCTTTGATATAAGAACAGAGAGAAACCAAAATCAAACCCTTAAATAAAGTCTGTAATCATCTCTCACTTTCTCTTGCTTTTCAAATTCCTAAACAAAATTAAGTAAAAATACCTTCCAGGGCACACTAAGAAATGTAAAGAGTGGAGAAAAAAAAAAAAAAAAAAAAGAAAATTACTTTATAGTGAACTAACAAGGGACATAATTACTTACACAAGCAGCATATCTTTTTCTTGATGATATTCCTTCATGTTTATTTTGCTATATTTGTGAAAGATAGGGAGTGCCTAGGAAGAATAGATAGGCTGGAAAGCTTGATCTATTGAAGTCAGTTCTGAACAAAGAGTTACTTATCCTTAGGCAGAATACACTTTCTCTAAACTTTAGCACAAAACACTTAATAGACTGTAAAATATATATTCATGGATTTAAAAAAAAATCTTTAAGAAACTGAAAAAACTAAGGAAAAGCCACCTCTGAGAGAATTTATAGAGACTGAGGATTTAGTTAGGACTTCTTGAGTCCTGATTTTTACTGAAAATTGGAGTGATCATGGTATTAGCACATGAAAGCATCACTTCCATGCACTAATGGCAGTTCCTTTATGTTGTTGTTGTTGTTAGAGATGTGACTTAAGCGTTGACTTAAATTATGAATTTGGCAGGGATCAAACTCCATGATCTAATTATGTCTTAGGGCTTTCACTGAGTTTTTTGAGGTAGCTGGTTGCAAAGATAAGGACTTTTTCACAAGAAATATGTTCTCTGTCAGAATTCATATCCCAGATCCAGCAGGACCTTTATACTCTGTCCACTTATATGAAAAGCTTCAACAAATAATCGCTTACATCCCTGGAAAACTATATTTTAAATATGAAATGTTAGCTGCTCCTTCAGCGTGCATCAGACCTGTAAATTTTTTAACTCCTGAACTGTGCTTTTTCTTCTGAAGCCAACAATAAATGGGGCTGTGTTCATCTGAAGTTACAATGCTGCATCTATTGCTGTGAGCATCAATTAGAATAAATGAGAAAACTAAACTTGGCAGTTCGTTGCTGAAGCTTAATTTCAGGTGGAATTAGCATGTGTTTGAAAACCATGACAACTTCAAAAATTTTATATGTATCAGCAATAAAAAGCTGGATTTTACCTTCACACGAAGGGAAGAATAGATGAATCTCCCTGAAAATTTGTGCAGATGGATATGTAAGAATTAGGCTCTACGAACTCATTATCCAGTTGCATTGGAAAAAGAAGAAACACTGCTAATTGGGATGAGAAATTGATAAGTTGTTGAATATAGATTGGATACATTGATTCAAATATACAAACACATACTGCAATTATTATACCAAAAGGTACAACATCAGTGAATTAAAACACCTTAGCTGACTTGAGCTCATTTTGTCATTTGTCTTTTGTTTACTTTTCCAGTATTACTAGAGACTCTTCTTTAATTAGACATACTCATAACATTCCTTCAATTAGATAAATAATGCAGCTGCTTCCCCCATCACATAAGGATGGAGAAATCAAGATAATGCAATATTTATTCTTATTCTAGTTCTCTCTCTGTCAGACACTTTACAATCAAATCCACAGAGCTGCAAGGTTTATCAGTGGTATTTCCAATCCCAATAGATATTAAAAGAAGTAAATATCTCACTATCTACTTAACTATGATAATCTGTTTGTGTTAAAATATTTGGCAGATCAGGTAAGAGAAAATTGACAGTAGCTTTAAAAAAACAAATTATTAGCAGACTCTATAGTGATAAAATGCTTCAAGATAAATACCATAGATAGTAAAAGCTAGCTTAAACCACTATTTGAAACTCTCACAGAACGCTGATGGTTTTTAAAATAAGTAGCAATTAGTCTAAAGTAATCCATTTATCTCCTCTGCAAGTGACTGAAATAAAGAGGAATTAGATAAAACTACATGCAGAGAAACAACTAAGTGATAACAGAAATGCAATCAGATAGTACTGGACAAAAATTATAAAGGCAGGGCAATAATATATAGTTCATTTTCTTATTGGAGCCTTTGATTCATTCCCTGTGGTAATTGTAAAATTTAATAATATCTGTATACTTACAGTGTTCTGAAAAAAGCACTACCATTACACATTGTTATCCCTGTAGGTTGGATGACAAATGCCTGGGGCAATACTACCATCAAAGCATGTGACATACCCAACATGGGTCTTCTAATCTTCATAGGGACGACAACTGTCATTTTTAAAGTGCATGGCAAATGAAGAGGGCATAAGAAAAGAAACTTCTGATTTGGGGGGGGGGGGGNTTAAGTCTACAGTGCACTTTAAAATTGCAGTAGTGAAACACAAGTAATTCATTTGAACAGTTGTATAGATTTCTTAATGCTTAAAAAGTGCTGTCCAAGCTGGGAATAGCCATCTGTTCCTTCGAGAACTCATACTCTCCTAGCTAATATATACAGCTAATACACTGTATATGTGAAAAATAGATCAATGATTGCCAAAGGAAGATATGTACCATTCCAGCAAACATCTCTGCTTAAAACTTTATGCTTTTTTTTCTGATGATAAGTAATATTTTTTAAGCTCTGTAAATGAAGTAAAGATTTATCAGTCTGTTGATTTCTATTTACATTTTTTGCTCATGTAATTTTAAGCACTATTCCTCGTCTGCTTCTCTTCATTTCCCTGTGCTACAGAATGTGGCACAGACAGCGGAGCAACCCACCCCGATAGTTTGAATAGGATTGTCACTTTAATGTTCAATGTGTTTTCTTCTTAACATTTTTTTCCCATTAGAACAAGACTGTACTGTGAAACTCCTTCTGTTATGCATATGCGAACAAAAGCAGTACAAATTTAGTACACTGGGCAAGGGAACTAGGAATTGAAAAAAAATAATAGACAAGATACTCTATGCTAGATTTAATCTTCTCTCAAATTTTGCTTTCCTGAGACAGTATAATACATTGGTCAGACAGATTAGTATCACACACTTTGAGATGGAAAAAGCTAATGCAGGGTGTAGATAAAAAAAAAACCAAACCAAACAAAACCCTCATAACCCCTGCAAGCCATGAGTTCAAGATACATTTTATTCTGAGAGCTTCCTAAGTCACCATCTGGCATTTTCTTGCTATAATAGTGTAAATACAGATTTCACCCAGAGCCCATAAGCCACTTTTTCTGTGACCAGTTCAGTGAACTGTAGTCCGGGAAAAAGGATCATAGGCTAATGAAATTAGAGCAGTTAATGACACCTGAAAACGCTGGCCATTTTAGTTCCATTAAGTGGCACTAGAGTCACCAGTCAAATCTATTCATCCAGCAAACTTTCACTATATCTTGCACTAAAAATAGTGACTTTTTATACCCACTTAGATTCCTTCCACAGGTTTCAGTAAGATGATGACTAGATCAACTGTTAATGGGTTGCTGCAAGCACTAGATGGAGTTAAACATTAAATATCTTTGTTTAATTGGTATAAAATAGAAGAAATAAAAGAAACAATCTTTCACAGGAAGCTCTTTCTGTTGCTGAAGTACGAGATTTCTTCTCTTTAAGAAAAAAAAATCCAGAAAGGCAGAGATGACAGAGGCATTCCCATTTTGAATCAGGCCTGAAATTCTCAAGGAGTATGGGTTGGTAATTTCTGTCAATGGAGTACGGTACTGAGAGATGGGACAGGGACTTAGGTCTCACAAATACTCAGATACTGGGATATGCAAATTTCAGAAACTCATTAGGGCAAGGCCAGCTTTTTTTGTGTCTGTTCATCGCTACTTGCACAATGAGCTCCTATTACTAAGCAGAGCCTCCAGGATCTGCAGCAATAAAAAAAATACTAACTACTAACACAAAATAAGTATACCTACATTGAACTTTTAAAATATAGGCATGGAATTTAATCCAGTCTGCATTTCATTACTTTTAACCCAGATTGGATTCGCTTGAATAAAATGAGTAGATATGACCATTTTAGAAGAAAATACCTGAAAACCAGAATATTAGATAAAAATTCCCCCAAACTTTCTCTTAGCAAATAAAGCTTATGCTTTTAATTCGACCTATTATATAAAAAAAATAGTTTCATGGGAAGGTGCTGGTTTTGTCTGATGTGGACAGTTGAGATATTGTCCAGGAGTAAAATAACAGAGCAGTGATATACCTAACCCAGAAACTCTGAATAAGGCTGCACTTGACAGGCAGCCAGACCATCACCAGCCAGCACTCACCAGCCTGGTAAGATTCAAATTCCCAGTGCAGAGGGAATGAGCAGGCTTTTCCAATCAGCTGAGAGCAGCCGCAGCAAATATTCTCGGGAAAAGATGCAGTACAGGGACTGTGAGTAGCCAGGCAGAGGATCAGCAGCCAATGCTCCTCAGTGCCCAGGGGTTAGGGAATTCACACACTACAAACACTCCCAGGAGGGCAGCACAAGTACTAGGGCAGTGACTGCTGACAAGGAGGGCAAATAGGGCATAGAAGTAAGGTTTCTTCCTCATGCTGCCCGTTATGCTGACATCAGGCTGCACACTGTCTGATCCACAATTTATGCATGGGAGAATGTGCACACATATCTAATACATATGCACATTCATTAATGATACCTCAAGTATGTATTTTACAGAAACAATGTTTTAGGTTTAATTGACCAAACCGCAGTCCCCTCTGTCAGGAACTGTATCACTCCCAGACAGAAGCTCCAAGTCCACCTGGACCACACCTGTTTAACCACATGGATTCAGCTTTGCACGACTAGGTCTTTGCAAGACATGGTTATGCTCTACCAGTGATTGTCGATGCCAGTCACCATAACTAAGATGGAAGATTTATCTCAGACCAACAGTGTTGCCAGCTGTCAAAATTTTGTTTCAACTCTTACAATATTGAATGTTTCTATTTAACCTTCAATTCCTCATGTTTGAGACCAGAGGAGAAACTCTGCTTTCCTGTAGTCTTCTACCTTACACTTAGGCAAAAGCATCAAAAATGACCAAAGTATATCCCAAGAGTCCAAAAGCCAAAAAGTAAGTTAAAATCAATTCAACTTTAATAAAAACGTAATTGTGAATGTTATGGGAAGCAGTTCAGAAAACAATTCCTATAATATCTTTGCAGGGATCTATAATTTGATTTTGTAGTATAGTGAAATAACTAATGTTTTTCAAAATATAAACTTTTCAGAGTTTACAAAACCAGTTCTAATTTTCTATTCTTAAATCAGCCAGTCCATCTTCAATTCTAGAAACGTTTTGTCAAACCACAGCAAGAAAATTTTCCATGTTAAAGAAAGATACAGGTTTTATAACCATATTTGGTCCTCCCTGTGCTGTGTGTCCTAAGTTATGATTTTTAAATGTTTGGGCTATCTTAAGGTTCACTTGGAAGCCACATTGACAAAAATAAATTTAAATATCAACTTTTTTTGTCCCCAAACAAATCTAGGGTTTTAAGACACTCTCTCTAGGTTTCCTGCAAGAGCTTTTCCTCCTTTCTACAATTCTGTGCTATTCACTGTGGTGCTGAGGTTTTATACTCCTTTTATATTAGAAAAAAATGTCTTAAAAACCTGCTTTGATAAACTGCTTCAGGATATGTCACCCTTCCATCAAGATGTTCATTTCACTGATAGAAATGTCTAAGATGCCTGATCTGAGAATGAAATAAAGGAAATATTCACATACTTAACATACCAAAAAAAAAGAGACAAATGAGTCTTTTTGGTTTTAATTTGACTTCTCACAGAACAAGCAGCCAGGATATAGATTTTTCTATTTCATCTGTTTTAGTTTTTTTAAATAATCCTAAAATGCACTCAACCTTCTTACAATTGAGTTGATAATTCTGTAGACACCTGTATACTTCTCATTCACCCACTGAAGTATTTGATAGAGCCACCTGAAGATTTAGCTCTAAACTCTGACCAGCAAAAAACCAAGGCCTATCAAAGACTATGATACAGTATTTGATTTGGTGTGTGTAGAACTCGCACAGGCACAGTAGCCTTTGACAACCCCATGCTACAAAGATCTCAATGATTCATGCTTGCACTTTTACAAGCATGATTTATGCAGTGCGGTGCTTTCTCAGCCATGAACATCGCCCATTACTATGAACTTACTTTTCATGTCCTAGTTTACTGGTTACTGAGAACTCAGTGCACAGAGACAATGGCAACTTATTGTTCACTCCCTAAATCTCCAGTACAGTGTTCTGCCCAGATGTAAAAAGGTAACTTGATCCCAATTAATGAAAGTGACTGGGTCAGCCTGTCACCTCCCATGCTCTTTATGTGCTGCTCAGACATCTATACGCTTATTAAAACCTCAGGCACTCTACATAAGCTCTGCCTTGAAACCAGTTGCCAGAGGCATCACTGCTCAGAACCTGTCTACAGGTTTCTTGGTTTCAGATCTGACATCATATAAACCTCTCTTATCCACCTTGGCAGCACAGATCAGATGAAAAGCAGCCCCATTCTCACAGAATAATACTCACAAAAAGGATAGAGGCACACAATAATAAACATTTCACTGCTGCTGTTCCTCACAAATGCACCTTACTGCTAACATGCTCCAAGGTTAGAAAATGCCTACAATGCTTGGCAAACATCCTTTATTACCTTTATCAGATTGAGAGTGTGGAACTTTTTACTGGAAGCTTTTTACAAACTAATTATCTCTGTACTGTTTAAAACAAAGCTGGAGCCCAAGCAGTTCAGCAAAGGATTTCTGGGAACATTTTTGCTTCTGAATAATTTTTGTCCTTAGACCATTTGATGATTTCTGCCTGAGTTCCCTCCTTGAGTTAGACTGGACACTGATCATACAGGATCATTTTTGCTCACAACAGGATGGGTAACTTTCATCTTTACACAGTGTTGTCAGTTTTTACCTAAATCTGGAATACCAGTAAGAGTGAGGTGACTTTGATAGAAAGAAGAAAGTAGTTTCAGGTATCTGCCTTACATTTGGACAATAAACACACATGACAGCATAAGCTGCCTTGTCTCTGCAAGTGGCCCAGAGCCACTGCTGTCCTGCAAAATGGAGCCCTGTGGTTGCTCAGTGGTCCTCATCTCTCTTTCAACAATGCCACAAAATCTTTCAGCTTCAGGAAGCAACTTCCTTAAAAATGGAGTTGCAATCTGTTCCTACTTCTCCCAACCCAGTGACCTAGAACAACAGTCAGTCCATCTTCAAGAGATTAAGCTCTTTCTTTTTATTTATGTGGCATGCAGTGTAACATTCAGGTTAGGCACATAAGAAGAACAAATGGTCTCTTAAAAAAGCTTTGAACTTTATTTCTTCTTCAAAGAATTTTGGAGGCTCTTGGAGGAAGTGGTTTAATAACTGAACTTGCCAGCAGAGGCAGGAAATAGTATTTCCTATGAACATCCTGGCACCAAAACTAGATTGCAGTAGAAAAGGTTTCTGATTTCCTTTAAAAATGCAGTGAGATCAGAAGAGTGAAGCATTGCCTTGGAAAGGACTTCACTCATTTGAATTTTCAGTTGCTGGTTCAGAGAAGAGTTTGGACCTGGTCTGTGGTACAAATCAAAGGGACAAGAGCCTTTACCAGCACTGACTGATAGGGATGGCTGGAGTTCTCCAGCTTTAACAAGAACTCGTGTTTATTATTATCAGAATTTCCTCTTCTTTTGCAGGCTCATTCACAGACTGGTTAATGGGTTTCCATAAATACTAACAAGTGCTGCCTTAAGGGTTTGTTGTGCTGCTCAACATTAAGCAACAACAATAGGGAACATCTGCTCCCAAATAGCTGCACAGTTAATTACACTATATACCCACAGTATGTCTCTGTGCCCTACATTAAGAGAGAACTATTGCACATGTACCGTCCAAATAACGACGGAAGATATTCAAGATGGCCCTACACATTCCAAGTAAAATAAATGGGAACCAGACTCAGATGCTCACACTGCCCTTGCTGCAGGACACATGAAAAGGAAAACAAATTAGTGTTATAGCAATAACATTATTATGGCAACAGAAGAAGTTTGTGTGTATTTTTTATTTGTATGCGTATCTTTAAAATAAGAACTAGATGATCTAACATCTGGTTTGTCAAAGAAGTTTTTCAGGTATTTCACAAATGTCTAATACTTTTATTTTTACAATCTGGAATAATCACAGTCTGGCATACAAAGAAACCCCTTTTATAATTGTGTTCCTCACCCAAATACATCCTCATCTCCAAGATATGCACATGAAACTCTTAAATTAAGAAATAACTCAAGGATGATAAAATCTATACTTACGAGAGGTTTATATTACAATTTATAACAGGAACATTTGGTCAGATCTTGTCTTTCTTTAATAACTTTTCAATTCTTAGGCCCAGCTGGAAGCCTAAAAATAGGCAATAGAAATTGGCATGTTTTGCTCAAGGTGACTGAAAGGATACCATGTTAGTCTTACCAGGTTAAAGCAGTTCCGAAAGTCTCCAGAGGAAAAATCATATTTATGACACACATGTTGGCAACAAATGCAGCCACTTAATGTGGGATTGGAAATGGAGAAATAACATCAAAATTCTTCTATTCTCAAGCTTGATCAAGATTACCAGCATTTCTCTCCAACATGACCCTATCTCAGCCTGTTCTCTGACTCTGCCCTTGTTTTGTTAATGTCCCTCCAATAGCATATTCCATAAAACTCTTGAACCAGTGGCCAGAGGCATCTGAAGGAAAGAGGACAGCAACAGTTGACTGGAAAAAAATAATGGCAGCTCCTGCCACATGATTAGGTCTATCAAGAATTTTGTTCTAGCCCAACTTTTTTTAGCAGCGTGCTGAGCAAAGTTAGGAAAGTCATTTCACTTCCACGGGCCCCAGTTTCTACACACTTACTGTGATGCTGGCTATATTGGCCTTCAAAAAGGCCTTTACAAAGAGATGCTCTGTAACCTCTGTAGAAGAGCTAGGTGGTATAACACTTCTCTTTTTATTTTTTTAATATACAGTGGTATTATATTTCAGGAAAATAAAGAAAAATAAAATTAAAAGGCTACAGTCTATTTATTCATGAGATAAAAATAATCTCAGAATTGTTTACATTAAAAGAAAAGTACAACTGGATGCTGGCAGTAGGTGAAGCAAATATCTTCTAGTTGGTAAGCAGTGATCTGAGCCAAACTTTAGGAAATATTTAGCTACTTATAGATTTAGAAAATCATAGCTCCCTTACTTATCCCATGAAAATATTATCTTAGCATCCTACAGGCTGGGCCCAGCCACGTGGTTCCAGCTATGCTAGAGTAATGGCACCACATGCAGCTGCATTACACAGTAGTCAGGAAGGAACTGTTGCTAATAAGCCGCAATTCAAAATACTTTAAATTACAAAGTACTCTTTTGAGTGAAACATGACATCTCTGCCAGGGTTAGGCTGCCTGGCCCAAGATGCCAAGGGTATGTGTGAGATGAAGCTCCATTAGCAGAAGGCTGTCATTATGGTAATGCTGAAGGTCCTGCTGAGCCACACCATGCTGACAGAACTCAGGAGAGGTGAATCAGCTGCTGCTTGTGTTTGCTGCACCAGTTGGGGTTCACGAACTTTTCCCTGACCTCTCTTCTAATTCAAGACTCTGTGGTTTTTCAATGATTTAAAATTTTAGCTTGAATGTGTATATATACATGTGTGTGTGTGTATATATATACAATCTCTACTGTGTTAAAATTAGATTCCCCACAGCTAAAAAGACCCAGGGACAAAAGTAGCTCACATTTTGGTCTCTGCTAGGGGCCAAAGAGCCATTCTCTTCCTGCTCAGCATTATTAACAGCAACTTCATGTTAACGTGACATATATAGAGGCACTACTGTCTCAGCACATTTGCATTGCTCCGCTTTTAATGTGAACCTGTTACTTGTGGTCACTGCAACACCTGATTCAGAGCTCACACTGATACCTCCACACAGCTCTCTATGTACTGTGTAAGGCCCCGTACCACACCCTTGGCTGTAGTTAGGGGCATGGAAAGAGCAGATAAATCCCTCTTGGGCAGGATTTAGATCACTCTGCCTCAGCTGGATATCCCTTTGCTTGGAAAACTTAAGTTTTCTCTGTCTACATCTGTGCTGCACATATATTGTCAAAAAGGAGATTCTCTACTCAGTACCTGTGCTGAAATCCTGAGAGTTTTTCCTTGGGATAGCCTTGATATATTCCCCATCAGTCTCAGATGAACAGATGATCAGATGCAGAAGTTATAAGACCTGCTCTGAGAGACGCTAAATAAAAAATGTCTATTCGGAAATCTGAACCTCTCCTATAATCAATGTAAGAACAAGACTCCCCAGATAACACAACGGGGTGCCACCAGCCTTTGTTTTCACTTTGTTATGAAGTAGCAACTGTATTGACAACAAAAATCTCCTTCATTCTCTGCACCTTGGCTGGTGATCAAAGAGAGCGTCAAGAAACAGAAATATCCATAACCCTAACCAGACACAGAATGAAGCAGAGTATCTTTTTCTTGGTTACCTGAGATAATCTGAGGAACTGAGAAATGTTACATGAAATAGCAAATTTGAAAAGAAATTTGGAGCTGTTAAAAAAGGCTGTGGGTTCCTCATCATCTCCGTACAGGAACAGCCAAGAACCCCACAACATTTACTGTGTCTGATGCCAGCACATGTTGGCAAATATAAAAACACAAAACATTCATAGAAGTTTCTCCACCTTCACTGCATAGCTTCCCCCTGTGAAGACCAGCATTAGCCACAAAAGTTTTCACACTCAGTTTGGTGATTGACGGTGTTACATTGTGTATGTCTTCTTAACCTCCATATATTTTCCTGCAAGTCAGAATGCCTTTGTGTTGCACTTTATTATTTGCTCAGGGTTGCAATTCAAAATACTCCTCTTTTACTAAGCTCAGGTCCTCCACTTACAAAGATGAATCATGCCATCATTCTTCCAAAGAACAGGCTGGACCTACTTCACATACCTCTTCACAGTTCAAACACTGCACCATATACAATTAGCATGCAAGACTTGTTGCCTGAGGATATTGTAGAGGCCAAGAGTATTAAGAGGTTCAAAGTAGGATTAAACAAATCCATGCAGGATAAAGGTCCATCAGTGGATGATCACTAATCACTATTACCTGAAACCCACAGAACATGTTGGGAGAAGCACTGATGTGTATGTATCCTACATCCCAGCCTCTTCCTCTAGATTCACTACCATACAAGGCTGCTGTGTCTGGCAGTTCTTACAGTAAGGAGAAACAAGAACACGAACATAAAACTGTGAACCAGAAAGTCAATATTGACAGAAGACAAAGAAGAAAAAAGTTTCTTTTTAAAGTGAACCCTAATTACTGTAGACAAAACATGGACTATAAAAGCATTCCATCACTGTCCTTCCCCTTCTTTTTCCTTTTGGCCCTTACTCCAAAGAGACACAGGCTGGACCTAGTCGTCATACCACAGCCAGTAACACTCGCCTCTCTGTTGGGGAGTCAGCTACAGGCCAGCCTTGATGAGTTTGAGTTTGTGGAAAGTCACCTTGAACTCTCATCTCCTTCAAAGAACCTGAAGCTGATCCTTATGAACCACTTACCATCCTGTCCCACAGCCACTTTCCATTTTCAGACACTCAAAACCCAGCCTATTTTCACAGCAAATGGTTAGTCTAACAGAACAGAATGTTCCTGGATTATTTTCTCATTAGCTCTTTTAATAAGTTGTTTCCTTTACCTGCTATCATATACATTTAAAAGCCCTTCATTTTGAGAACGTTAGTGGACAAAAAATAGGCTTTAAAAGTATTTCTGCTTGGAAACATTTTCATAAGATAAAAAATACTTCAAGAGTGATTCTATACCAATGTAACATTTTAATTTAAAGTAGACAAACAACAAAGTGGCTTAGTGTTTGTTTGTGCATTAGTTGCAGGCGACATTTTCATGAAAAAAAAATCCTGCTCAGGTAGTTAAATAAATAAGAAAAAATAAAACTCACTTCTGGCTAAATTCAGAGCAAGACATTTAAAGGTAAATGAACTTCCTCCGGGTGCCTACAGAGTCTAAAATATAACTTTGCTACAGTACTATTAATACAATCTGAAGGATACAAAATTTGGGGAATCACATTGACACGCTAATGATCGGAATCAACGCTGTATCAGTTATGCCAGTTCTCAGGCAGAGAAGAATCAAAAAACTACTTTTATTTAAATAAAAATGAAGCATTTGCAGCAAATATATAAATATTTTTAATACAACAAAATATTTAATCTGCTGCCTTAATTATATATTTTATATATTTAATAAATTAACACATTTGCAAAACACATGTACCACTAAAAACATTTTATGTAACAATAATCTTGAGGAAAAATGCCATGGAATTATGCAATTCTGAAGTCAAAATACTTCTTTTGGAAGAATGAGAGTAGTGTTCAGGTTCTTTTTCCTCTGAAAGTGTTTACTAAAATCAACATAATTCAAGAAAAGTTTCAGTCACTTGAATAGAATTACTTCAGGAAGGGGGAAGGAAAAAATACACTAATCAAAATATTGAGTACAATTCTGTATGCTTTTAAGATAAGACTTTCATTCTGATAATTTCAATTTTTATCTCATATTTTTTTTATTGCTCTTTAAATCATGTAGCTTGAATGCCTGGGTTGTATTCTTCTCCAGCTACTCATGATGCAAAATTAGACATATTCTTTCAAATACATCCCTTGAGGGGTTGTGGGCGGATCTTGCCACTGGATGCTACAAAATATTCTCAAATCAAGAGCTTTCTGTGTTAAACAATTCAAATCCCAGGAGACCATCCAGCCAATTTACCAAGTATAAATATAGTCCCTCTGCCATTCACACTGAGCACAGTCAATTCTATGCAAAATCCCATGGGAACTAGAAGAAATATTTTAATGTTCAGCAGAGGTCTTTAATTTTGCATTCAAATTATGTCACTGACCACTTTTCTCATTCCTCTTGAAGAATGTGTCTTTTCACATTTTAGCAGGGATACCTCATAGTCCCTTTCCTAACCATGCTGGCTGACCCTAGAGCTGCCTTATTGGTTGGTGTAACACCAGCTAGAGGATTTCCTCCTAACATATAACTAGTTATATGAACAGAAAAATACCTATACATAGGGTATGTCCCCAAGGGAAGCAGGACTTTATGCCTACAGTTAAGGTTACTCAACATGTCTCAGTATAAGACCTTACTTCCAGTTCCTTACAGCTTTGCTAAATAAACTGGCTTGAAGTCTTCCATAATGAGGCTCTGCCTCAGGCTGTGTGTTTTGGAGGATTGCTTGTGTTACTAATAAGGCAATAATCCATATTGCAGCTCGATTAGTAGTCAAAACGGTTGACAAAATCTGTAATTATAAAAAGAAAAGTTCTTTGTGCTGACATATCAAAACAGACCTCTCAGACCGCAATAGGGAGCAACCACAATAAAGGATTCTCTGCTCCATTAGCTGTAAGGAAAGTGAGTAGGAGTTTGGCCTGAATAAAACATACTGTAGAAGGAAAAGATATTAGAATCAAATGCTCATATAAAAGCTTTGCTGCAACATCAATAATCTTTGAAGTACTTAACTGGGGAGGTAGGCATAGCAATGCCTCTCTAACAGATGGGAAGATGGAGGCACAAAGAAGCAGGTTGGCTTCTTGCAGGCCCATGGAAGGCAGCAGTGTAAGTCTCAGAGAACATCCTGGGGAAAAAAAAAAATAAAAAAAGAGATGTGCCCAGAAAGAGGTGCTAAAAATCCTCCCTTAGTTCTGAGAAAATTTAGTTTACTACCACTGCAGTCACAATCAAGTTGTTCATTGTCTTGCTAGAACCGAAATCACTTTCTTATGAGTAGCACAGAAAATTTCCCATCAGGAATAGCAACAATTGTTATCTCTGGGATGTACAATTTTCATAAAGTGAGCAAATAAATTGAACTATGAGAATCAAAAGGTATTAGACTGAGTACATATTTTTTTGCAGGAAAGAAATACTAAAAACTAACCAAGAAATTATACCAATGGTGTAATTGAGAGTACATTATCATAAAAGCAGCACCTCTTGTTAGAAAGGATTTAATTAGGGACTCTAGGGGTCTTTGGCACTGGTAATACCATCCCTGGACCAAACCCTACCCTGGGGGAGAGGTCATTGCCCTGAAGGGCTGGGACGTGTGTGAAGACTGTGATGAGTCCCTGAGGGCAGGCTGGACATGGATGGGGTTCCCACTGGTAACGAGGGTGGCCTCTCCAGCAGCCTAGCACAAAGCCCAGTTGAATCTAGCTGTAAATTAATTTAGAAAAGTAAGCAGACACACAGGCGGGGTCTGTGCACGGTTGGCACACGCAGCTATTTCCGAGCAGACGGTCACTTCCTCCTCCTGCCTGAAATGAACCTCATCCCACGCAAAGTTTCCAAGCCTTTCATTAGTGGTTGTGTTAGTGTATAATAGCTATAATGAGAAGGCCATAAAAATCCAAAGTTAGCTGAGGGTCCTTAACCATTATGTGGCTCTCTTTCTAGATTTTTATTTAAACTTTAATGACTGCCACATAAGATCAAGCAGCAACAAACAACATTTGTATTACAGCTGTATTATTTAATTCCCATTAGCTGAAAATGCCAGGCTACTGGCCAGTAGCTCAGGAAAATAAGTGGTGACAGGTGAAAGAAAAATACCCTTCCTGTACCTCTTCAAGCCACTTTAAAGCCTGAGGCTCTGCAATGTCATTTACACCTAATGAAACCTAATGTCAGACCACACTATTTAGCCAAATGTTATCCTTTCAGGAAAAAAATTGACCTTGCTAGCTTTAAAGACATGGTGCTCTTTCTGGACATATTTTCTACTGTCTAATTAAACCATGATAGAACTGATCCCTGTAGATTTGCTATTAACTTATTTATTTCTGCTTTTGAAGGTACACTTAATGCCACCTTATATATAGGGGGATCTAGGTACTTGAAAGATGTAATTTACCCTGTGGTTTAATTAGATCAGTGACTTTATTGGACAGCCTAAAATGTCTGAAGTAATAATCACAATCCAAACTTTTAATTCTGGATCAAGCACAAAAGCAAGAGTGCATACTTCTCTTCCATGAAGAGAGAAATATATGCTTTCATCTCTAACGTCTGTATTATAATTTTGCAGTTAATTCTGAAGTGTTTTGGGTAATCCACTAACACAGTAAATGTAGAGTAGCAACAGCCTCGATGTTTTCCATCACATTCCTACAGTTTTCAAGACAAGTCCAGGAAGTAAAATTAGAAGAGTGCAAATTTTTATTGATCTGCCTGGCTTCTGGGAACATGAATTTCCTTTCAATGTCAATTAAAGTTAACAAAGTGAGATTTCAATTACGTTACTTAAGTAAAAAGTCACAAGAAGGGGTTAAGATAAATCACATACACACAAAATTATCACTTTTTTAGAGAAACATGCTATGTATTCAAATAAAAGCAAGCAGTAAAGGAATTTTGGAAGATGAGATGTAATCAACCCCCATCCAACTCTCTCACTTTTAGCAATTTTCTTATTTGCTCATTCAATAAGTATGTCTGGGGTTTTATAGAAAGACAAAAAACAAAAAAAAAAAAGGAGAAAGAAATCAAACCCCTTTAGGATTTGAAATACAGATATATGTGGATTTCGTAATCCAGAACTTTGTGCCAAAAATAGTCCTATTGATTATAAGGGATTAAAATTAGTTCTTAACACAGAAGCAGTAGAATCTGGCCTTGAGCAAAATCACACTAAAAACTCCAAATATAAATCAGAAAAAAACAGTCAATGAGCTGAATATTCATGCCCTGTGACAGCATCAAAGAAATGTTGGGTAGAAGGGACCTCTGGAGATCTCAAAACCAACCTCCCACTGGACCAAGTTGGCCATGGCTTTTTCCCCTGCTGTACTACCCTCCTAAAGAAATTTGTTTCTTAATAGCCAACCAGAATATTTCATCTTCTGCTGTTTTCAATTATTACTCCTTGTATGTTTTCTGTCAGTATTGAGAAGACAGTCTCTGTTTTCCTTGTCACTAATCTTTAAGTAGCTGCAAGCTGCTATTAGATACCCTTTAGCCTCTTACCTGGAACAAAACAAGACCAGCTTCCGCAGTTCCTTCTTGCAGGTCAGGTGTTCCAGGTCCTAGACAATCACAATAGTTCTCCAGAGAATCCAGGGACATAATTAGACTGACTGTTCCAGGTACAGCCTCATCAACACAAATTAGAGGAGGTTAACACAGCTTCAACCGAAACATACCAGAACACTCCTCTTTTAGGAAGAAAAAAACCCCCTTTTCTACCACATGAATTGGCATCTAGGAAGAGCAAATTTATCCCATTTATGCAGGCAAACTCAGATCCAAATTCCAGAGGTTTTTCTGTGCCATACTATAGTTTGATAGTATAGCTTAATAAATGCAGGAAAATGGGATTTTTAGTTACTCTTGACTTATAACACCATATAGCATGAGAAGAATCATTTGCTTTTACAGACCCTTATGTCACTGATTTCTTGGAAGAAACTGAAGTATGCTAGAAAATTATTAGCTTTCCTTGTAGGGTCAGAGAAAGGAGTAGAGATGATTTTGCATGCACTTTTGGTGTGCAGTCATGCACACCTAACTGGTGCAGTCAGCTACCAGGATCAGATACACAAATCTAAAAGGCTTCACACAGTCATGTAGTTGTAAGACTTCTGATGTGCAAAAAAACTCGTAAGAATACATGATTAGGACACTGAATTTACAGAACTGAGTTTCCCTTATGCCAGAAATTCCTAAGGAGCATTTAGAATCCATAAATATTTGCCAAAGACAATGAGGTTTCTTAATGACGGATGCTTTGAAATCTAAAATAAACATCTATCACTATGTATTTAGAGTCTATCTGCAGAATGACAGGATTCTTGTGGCTAAAGCAGCAACTCGGGACTTAGGACTTGTGTTTGATTCTTGGACTTGCCACAAATTTCCTCTGAGAGGCCGGATGCTCATCTTCCTGCAGCTCTGCTCCCCAACTGCACGTACAGAGAATCATGTACCCTTTCACCCCTCATTGCTTTTGTAATCAAAAGTAATTAACAGACCATTTTTGCACATTATGATTAAAAAAGGCATGTCAGCCATAGCTAGGACCTCAGGAAATCAGAGGGCATTCCTCACAGAATTATTTAGCTTGGAAAAGACTTCTAAAATTAGTTCAACCATTAACCCATCATTGCCATTAATCCATGTCCCCAAGGGCCACACCTACATGTTTTTTGAATAGCTCCTGGTGTGGTGACTCCACCATTTCCCTGGGTAGCTTGTTTCATTGCCTGACAAGCCTTTTGTCTAATATCCAGTATAAACCTCTCCTGGCACAACTTGAGGCCATTTTGTTTTGTCCTATTGCTTATGACCTGGGAGGAGAACGTACCCATGTTCCTTTCAGGTAATTGTAGAGAGCAATAAAATCACTCTGAGCCTCCTTTACTCCAGACTAAACTATCCAGCTATCTCAGATGCTCGTCAAAAGACTTGTGGCTCTAAACTCTTTCATCAGCTCTGTTGCCCCTTTTTGGCTCTTCCTTGGGCTGCTCCCACCAACGTTCTCCCCTCCTTACATTTCCCCATGTGGGATGAAGAGTAGTTCCTGGGGATGTCAGAAGATCTGGTACAATAATAACGAGACTCACAGTCATTATGAGCTAAAGGGACCGGACACAAAGCTGTTTTAAATGTAGGATGGTTACCCAGCTATGCAACCTGACCACATACAGTGGGAACATGTGCCACAATGAGCAGTCTCAATTGGAGATGGGAGAGGAAAAAGGGCTAAAACCTTGCTTGTGTTCCAATATCTCTGTGCCAGAATAGTCTGATCTTTCAGCAGGACCTACACAGCCACACCACTTTGCTGCTTTAAATAGACCACTTCTGGGCTGGATTCAGTTGTCCAAAGCTTGTAGACAAGTGTCATATGTACAATGACTCTTCATCTTGACCACCTCAGGCCTGCTCTTTTTCTCCTTCTTTCCTTCCAGCTCTATTCTTTTCTGCATCTTTCCATTTATTTTCCCTTACCTCCTAACTCAAACATTCTACCCTCCTGAGAAACATCAGCTGATACAGCTGAGAAACAGGAGCTGTGATAACTCTGTCACATTGCTCACTTCGCCTGACAATTTTACTTCTCTTCATTATCTTGCTTCTATCTTCTTCCTCAGAATGCAACATTAGTAGCTCACAGCTTTCTCATAAAGCCTCACAAATAGGAAACATCATAGTAAAAAAAACCAAAACCCAAACTGTTTTACCTGGCTGAGACTTTGTCAAGAACTTAATGTGACATACTGGACCTCAAACAATTATCCATATGACTATCCACTCACATTACTGATTAAGCCAAGAACTTGCTTTGGAGGCAGACTACTAAGAAGTCAAACAACAAAGCAAACATTAACTTTTGTGGTTTTGTTTATTTCCCTTGCCCATGGAGAGGTGCATCACAACAGTATAAGAATTATGAATTGTTCCTGTAAGGAAATATAAACAATCCTTCCCCAAATACATAATTTGTATTAAAAACCAATTCATTTTCTTGGATTATAATAATGCTGGCCCTAATTTTTGCATGGTTTCAAAATAATAATAATAATAATAATAATAATGGTAATAATAATGGTAATAATAATAATGACTCTATCCTCCTACCTCCCAAATATATTCAGCATTTGTATTGTGTTAAAAACTACAAATTTCTTAGAATAACAACATATTAAAAGGAAAAACTCTGAGGTCTTTACCTTATTTCTCTTTTTTGAAAAGGAGAAAGTGATTCATCAACATTAGGGAAAATAGCCAAAATTTCAGGTAACTAACACGTAAATCTGAAAATGGGTTTCATGAGTCAAAATACTAATAGTTACAAAGTCAAATACTGAAAGTGTTCTTTGCATGGTCAATTGGATCTGATTCAAATCCAACAAGAGGAATCAAGGACGAAAAAAGGTGCATTTTTAATAATGCACCTTTGTGTAATATTGATAGGAATTAGGAAAAGCTGTCCAGTTCTGGTTTCCAAACTTCAAGGAGAATATGGAAAATCTCCAAAATGTACATGGACATGATACAAAATTAATGCTATTACTAACAGATAACAAGTTACAGATTTTAAAGACGGGGAGAACTGTTCAAATAATCCTCGGTTTTGTGAAGCTACTGAACAAGAGAACAATTAGCTGCTCAATCTTCACCAAGCCCCAGAGCTCCTGGGCTATGATTCAGGACATTTCATTAGATTCAAATTCTTATACTTGACAGTGCCTTTGTGTTTTGTTGCAATCTTGTTCTTCAAATTCCTCCATAAACGCACTTTTCTCAAATAATCAAAGTTAGTCCAGAGTTATCCATTCCTGCCGGATCCTCATTGTATTTCAGCATCCCACAGGAAAAGCAGTGCCCTAAATGAAATCAATTCCCAGGGAAGCTTAAATTGCATATGTCTTTTTGGACAAGAACTTGTTTCTTGATGAAGTGGATGAGGTTGCACTAGGGTTAGTAGAAGAGCAGGGTAACATGTAATGTTACCGTTCGTATACGTATTCCAGTGTTTGTTTATGTAAGCATTTTCATCAAATTCATCATGGTATTATGTAGATGGTTAAAATTAAGCAAAGCAGTGTGTAAGTGTTTATAGGATTAGACTCAGAGATCTGAAGCATATAAAAGGCAAGTTTTGTCTAGAGCCACTATGAGAGAAATGATGAGCTAAACACAGGAATAATAACAGCACTCTGAGCCTGTATCTTTTGCAAGTGCAAGGACTACAGCTGCAAGATCCAAATTTGAGGGGTAAAAATTGCAGATCAAAGTTTAAAAATTCAAGAGTCACAGGAGTACGAAGAAGAAATATTTGCAATGGCTGCAAATCCTTGAACATTTCATATTCTGCACATTTCTAAAAACAAAACCTCAATAGTTCCCCACTGCTCTTAACATAGGCAGTGCCTGATGTTTGCTTCACTGTTCACTGAATCTGCGAGTGACAGGAAGAATGTTGACATTTTGTGCCACACATATGGGAAGAAACAGATCATCTCCCTCTGAAAGGTGCTTTATTTTATGTGAGAAAAGACAAAACTCTGAGTTCTACATCAAATAAATCATACAATAAGAACATTATTTTTAAAAGGAATGAGTATTTTGCATATTAATATTAAATGACATCTGAGCAGCAAATATAGAAATTATAATATTCAGTATCTCACAGAGAGCTGACACAGAGCAGAGGAGTTCTGGTAACCAAGCTGTCTTAAATCTACAGCCTCAAAAAAAAAAGCTTCATCAAAATTTAATATTCATGCAATAGGGACTCTTTCATTGTTATGAAAAATGATTAGGGCCACTCATAAAATCTTTGGTGCATCTTATACTCCCTTCCCCCAGCAGAAAAAGAAGTGGAAAATATCAACCCAATGAAAAAAAATAACCCCAAACTGGCAAACATTTTCCTGGCAACGTTTCAGGGAGCTACTATTTTGCATTTGGTAAGGATGCAGTCCTTACCAATGGACACACAGACCCTTAGAAGGAAACAGAAGGGACATTAGTAATTCAAATAAGGGGCAAAAGAGACAGCCATTAAAGTGTGCAGAATTATTCTCTAGCAAACCAGCAACAGCATATAATCTAGTAAGAAAGAGGGAGGAGATAGCTGATAATTTTTTCTGTAAAGATGTGGGCAAAGCTCTTCTTCCTGAAGAAGTCACAGAGCTAAAATAACCATATTGTTAGGCAGTGACTCATGGGAACAAAGATGACAATGCTATCTAGGATCATTGTACTGCTGCCTTTTAATCATAATGTTGGTACAGTTTTCCCTCTCTCTGACCTAGTTTAACTAGTTTAGAAAGCTTAATAGGCAATGCTGCTTACAACACTGTTAGGAGGACCTGAATATATACAACAAGTTCTTTTGTGAATGAAAATTACTGATTCATGGCCCGTTACACTCCATGAATTCAGAGAAACAACAGTGAAGTTAACTCACGGAAGTTTCACACAACTGAATCTGAGTTTGTCCTCCTGCACTTTCAAAACATTCATGTTGGCAATCCGAGACTGCATCGTCAACATGGCATGCCCTAGAACAACCACCCATATTGCAATGCTCACAGTGACAGCAGGGACAACCCACCTGGAAGCAAAATACAGGTAAAAATTCTAAATTTAAAAGTCACAAAGTTGAGCAGAAAATGTTTTTAGTTCTCATAAAAGAGATTTATGAGAACAATGCTTTCATAAAAGTGTTTCTATAGAAGGTTTTGTGCTTTAACTGACAGGCTGAAAATCAAGAATTTTCAGTCTTGGAGCTTTCAATGAAAACAAAAAAGTTGCCAGTAACCACCATTTCAGTAGAAATATCCTTTTGGCAAGAAATGATTTTTTTGTTCATTTTCTTATTGAAAAACATTGATCTGTTCCAGTGATTGATGTCAACCATAGGACACAACTCTATTTTCCATGGGATAACTGATGAACTTGCTTCTAGTGTTAACTAGATTAATGCCTGCTATCATCTGCAAGTTTATAGTCTACCAAAATATAGAACCCACTTTTCTGAACCTCTGGCTCTGAAGTCACATATGTTACCTGCAGATACTGCTTGAACATAATTAAGTTGCTGAGTGTATTCCTTTGAGCTGCACTGACCATCGCTCTTTATTTGCAGGGTGAATTTTTCTCCCACTGTAAGCTCAGGCAAATCTATAGGAATCATTAAGGGGCTTTGCTCGGCTGCAGCTCTAACAGCCTCACAAGGGACACCCTGCCCTTCCTCTGCTGCTTAGTCTGGGTCGGCTCCAGGATCCCACAGAGACCAGCATAAAGGACAGTGATGAAAATGAACCATAAAAGGAACTCATGAGGTCAAGCCAGTGTGTATATTTTACTCTACTCGAGATTCAACGCTTGTAGCAGAAAGCTGTAAGACCTACTCCAGTGATTGGGATGGGAAAGCAACTCCTAACATCTATATTCTGACTTGACCTAGAAAATAAAGCTATCTTTCCAGAATTATTGACCAACAAATCTATTTCAATAGATTTCCCGCAACTAGGATTTATTTTTTGTTCTCCCATCTGTCTCCCTGGCTCCTGAGAGGTATAGTCTCAATTATACAGACGAAACAGGCACCTTGATTTCTCCAAGTGGCTCAGTCCCAGACTGTTACATGGAAAAATGTCCCAGCTGGGATTTTCAGCAGCATTGGCTTAATCCTCCTTCCATTAAAACCATGGGTAAAATCATCTGTGAATCTGCAGTTGGAAGAAAAGAGGACAGTGCTAGAGACTGTCAAAAACCTTACCATGGCCACACGTAAGCATAAGCTAATCTTGCTAGAGAAAAGTGCTCTTCTGAATATTGGACAAATTCTATTTTCTTCAAATTGATAAAGATTAATCCACAGCAAAAATTTCTAGTAAAGAAGTCTTTCTCAAGGCAAATTAAGGGAAAGGATTTTTAGGTAGCGTATTGGAAAAAAACACAAACCAGAGCAGACCACCAGGAAGCTTGGAAGAGTAAAAGTTTACTTTGCAAAACCAAACTTTGTAACCTTCAGTTTGTTAACATGAGAGTATCCTCTAATTTTATCTACAGCTACCACCTTCTGCAAGTTGCAATTGCCAAAAAAGGTCAAAATATCTTAATGTTACATTCCACCGAGTCACTAAATGGAACAGAAGTCATATTACTGTAATTCATAATTCAGAACTCAAATTTCCTAAGACAACATAAGAAATGTCATTTTAACCACACTAATTCCTTCACAGTTAACATGAGTGGGTGTTGGTGCAATCCAAGCTGAAAAAAGCCATCTAATTTCAGCAAGTATACCGCAAGCCAACTTGGCAACCCTCCACGTGGATCAGACAAATGTCTGCTCTGTTGAAGCTGAAGGCACAGTGATAATTATCATAGCTGATACTGCATCACTGGTAATGACAGTGTGGTTTGTAAATATGAAACAAACTAGGATTCTCTTGCTCACAAACAGGGATTTGGTACTACTGTGGGAACTCACCATAAACATTATGGATCTGAATGCAGCCCTTGATCCAAACTAGGGCACGTTCCCCTGTAACTTGGAAGTCATTCAATAGCTGCAGTGCACATTTAATTATCACAATTTTTTTGGGTGCGCGGTAGATGCCAGACAATCACGTTATATGACAATTATATGACAATCACATCCACCGGAAGGGAGAAGCAGCCAGTACCACCACTCCTGCTGAAAATGGAGATGCTGTGGTCATTTTTCAAGTGGCTAAATACCTTGCTATTTGGGTCAGGTACCTCACCAGGAAGATCTTTCCAGAATAGTTAAGCATACTCAGTTTAAGTTTCCTTAAGAGTTTAGCAGATAAGAAAAACTTCTCAAACTAAGAAGAATGAAAGAGAGAAAGGATACCCTCTAATTTAATTAGACAGAAGAAATGGCTGGATTAAGTAGGTATTTCCAAGCTCAAAATTTCAGCATGGCAAGCTACACTAGATGCCTAAGCTCTGATTCCTGCCCTGTCCCTCTAGTGACAGCCAGGCCAGCAGGGAACAGTGGTTTTGCAGAGGTTTTTGGCTCACAGAACCCTTCTGACACACCACAAAGCAGCACTTGCGTGCGGAAAACAAGCTGGCTCTGAAGGACTTGCAGGTGACCGAGCAGCCCTCCAAACCAGTGGGAGGCTGGGCATGCCCTCACCAAAAAGCCAATGGATAAAATATAGTTTAAAATCTTTCATCTATGGAACCTTAGCAGATAGCAGAGGGTTTTCCCCAGAGCCAGTTCAGATTTACTTACACATCATGACTTGTGCTTTAACTCCACTATGACAATGCTACTCTACTACTATATTAATGAATGTTTATAAAGCACTTGGAGATTCTTTATGAGAGGTGAGACTGGCATTTAAAGGCAACAAATATTGCAAAATTTGTCTTCCAGTTACTAAGCAATATCCATTCATTAGGAATGATCTCCTATATATAGATATTGCCTTGAATAAAAATGTTTTTGAAAACCAAGTTCTCTGCTGGGGAAAAAAACCCAGTAGAACATTTTCAATTACTTCAAAATAATGTAATGTGGAAATGCAACAGCTATTTCCTCTGTTTAATTTTTCCCCTCCCTATTTCACGCTATCTTTCTAAAATGCTAACAATCACTTTCAACCATGTGTTTTCACTTTCCCTCAGATCCTCTTTTTCCATTACAGAAATCTTGAGTTCTTTCACTCACCTAAAGGCTTACACAGGGTCAGAGGAGAGCCAAACTAAGCCTGACATTCCCTCCACTGTTGTTCTTTTTCATTTGCTGGCCTTACCAACACAGGATTCATCTCATCTCACACTTATCTCCACTCAATGCAGATGCAGGATTAGCTGGAGAGTAGCCGACTTACTCTAGAGAATGGATTTGGCTTCTCTGCTCCATTCTCATAATCATGAGCACTTTATTAAGCTACAAAGCTGTAACTGAATTGTCAGAGGGCTGTCAGCATCCACAACAAGAAAAATAAAAATATAATAGAAATCTTTGTTACTAGTCCTTAAAGTATAAACAGAACTGGTTTGTGTATTTGGAGTAGTGGTGGATCCCTGTATATGAAAACCAACTGGATTTTGAAATAAGAGGTGAATTTTACCTTTATGTCAGCTTCTACGAAGCTAACAATCTATATTATTTTATTATATTTATAGGTCCAGGTATATCAGAAATATTATATCCTGAACTTATGGGTCTCCTCTTTGACGACACTTTTACTGCCTATTTCATTAGCTGTCCAGCAAGTCAGTTTTGTAAAGGTGAAGCAAAAGTGAGAGGAATTTGCTGGAAGACAAACTCCAAAGTGGACTGTGTGGTATGCACTATTCTGTCACTGCTAATGGAGTTCAGGTCGACTGCTTATGACAAAACCCTCTGGTATGTAAAATGCTCGGTTTACTGCCATATCATTTTTAGTAATAAAACCAAAGGGGGATATGCTATGCACCCCACCTCATACAGACTGCCAACACCCACAGGGTTCATGCAGGCTCCAAGATCAGCCAACTGCTAAACAAAGCAGTCCTCATCCCTTCCCTAGTTCATCTCTGGAGTGATCTCTGCTTGTACCATGTAAAAATAACTTTAAATTCAAGTTAAATTAGCCCACACAGAGTTCAGTGCTAGCATAGCTGAACCGCTCTGGGTAATGGAGGTTACCTTATTGGCACACTGGTAAGAGCCAAAGCTGTGTCTCCTTTACTCTCACAAGAATAGGTAAGACAACAGATGTATTTTCAAGGCCCACACACGCTTTCTCTCTAACAACCATTATTCCACATCGAAATGCAATCTTGCTTTCATTAGGAAAGAGATAGCTTCTAACTGAAGTTGCTATATCTGGAATGAAAACGTATGTATCATATGGCAGCCTCATTTTATTTCATTCACATCACACTGCAGGGCCTACTTTTCCTCCTCCTCCTTCATCAAACATAAGAGACAGTTGTTGTTTGTGTATAGCATGCACATTAGCACAGATAAACTGCTCACTGAGTGTAATGATTAATGATTGAATAGTGCAGTTGTTGCAAAAATAAGTCATGCAGTGAAGAGAGATCTGAAGATTATATCTAACACCAGGGGATGGCTTATTAATCTTACTTCTTGAAGAATTCGTGAGTAAATCATTCTCCTTTATTAATGATATTTCACTTTGCTCCATGAGACATCTTTTATACATCCAGAAAGGCAATTATCTGTTTAGGCCAGGAAACAATATTAGTTACAGGCAGTGCTTGAATGTTTGATCTAAGTCACTTAAATAAAACAGAGAAAGAAAGAGTGAAGCACACTCCAAAACCCCACCCAAACAGGACTGCATTTACAGGTTGATTGTTTTGGTACACTTCTATCTGGAAATGTCAAATTAGATGCATTTTTCAAGTCTCAATTAATGTGGAGCTTGCATACTCTTAACATTGATATAACAACTCAAGGAAAACTACATTACTTTTATGTCTTCTGTGTCTGAAGGAATTCTGTGATATGCGAGGTGGTTAAACATGTCTGAAATGGTTTATTAATACAAAAGTCTTTCAAAAGAAGATCTTAAATTCTTGATCACAATGAGATATTGAAGACAGAAAGGAGAGTTTATAATTTAAAAATTAAAAAGTCCCTTTCTTGGTTCAAAACTTTCTTTTTTTTTCTAGTTGTACATCATCTGCTATAAATAAAAAAAATTGGAAGATTTAAGAAGGGAACACAGACACCTGTTTAATAGCCTTATTCCAAGAACATAGCATAAAAAATATATTATGTTAATATAAATCTATAAATCATCTCCAAAAGAACATTAATTAACTACTTCAAAGATCTTGAGTATGGAAAATTTAAACTTGCGTTATTCTAGAAATTGCACTGGATAACATGGGTTGATCAGATTCACAAGACTTTGACAAATATCTTACCATGGATTTCAAAATATTACTAAGCTGAGTCATACTTAGGGTTAGATTAATAGATTAAATAAAGTACAGCAGTTTACTAGACAAGTAATTAATTAATGAAAGGCAGCATGATCTAGTGAAAAGAAACATGAGGAGACTCAGGAAAGAAGGGGAAGTTCTACTTTATTTTTGAAGTGTGGATTAGGACCAAACACAATTTGCGGACAGAGAACTCTACAGAGATGCATGTGTTGGCATTTCACAAAGACACTGCATTTTCTGAGTGCGATATTTGATACAAACACCTAACAAGCGTTTGTGTGGAGATTTGCACTTTCACCAGATGCCTCTGTGTGTAATTGGTGCATGTGAATGGATAGGATTATTGCTGTTCAACTGGGTGTCATAGATGTTCTGCTGCTGCCAGAGTCTCCTTTTCATCTCAAAGCTGTAAAATGATATTTAGAGCAAAGGAACGAGACCTTTGCCTTGTAAAGAGATGACAAGTGATCCTGTGCTGAGAGGGTCTATTTGGGTTTTGAAAATATGAACATCCTTCCAGACTGTGTTCAATAGCTGTTAATTAAACTTCTTTAATTAAAAAAAAAATATTGTAAATGTAAATTCTGATAGAAAAAATACTAGTTTAATCAGGTACCTATAGTGACAGGAGGAAAAAAGTTTCCAACAGTGCCACAGTCCCATTTTCAGAATGAGCCAGCTCCGGCAAGGTGGCAATTTTCCAACAGCAACTGACTGCTTGACAGCGAGTCCATTTTTATCAGTAATAAATGCATTTGCCTGGAATCTGAAATTCCTTTATGTTTTTAGTTTTAAGTTGCTTGTTGAAAAAAATAAAGAGAAATCATGAAAGAAACAGAACTGATGTAATGAAGCTGCTGCAGGATTTTTACTTGAGGACATTCTAGAGATTTCTAATTGTCATTTGATTGTAATTTTATTTTAACTAAAAAAAAATAGTGAGCATCCTAGTCATTTTTCAAAGCCAAATATATTCTGGTCAAAGTATGACTGCACTTTGTATCAAAGCCTGGGTCTGTCTGCAATGTACTTTTAGCACCCAGCTTCAGGTCCCATACTTTTTATTTGCATTTTCGAGCATGTTTGACCAAAATGGCATAGAGACCTCTTTCCTGTAAATAACCAAGGTGTACTAAGATGCTATTTCACTGGTTCATTTCAAATCTGACACAAGCCATACTTGTTTGTCCATTTGGCATTCAAAACTGGGGAAATAGAGTTTATTAGAAAAAACCCTTTCACATTCCTGGGTGTAAAAATTTATGTTGAAGTCTTTGGGCTGCTGGAAGACAATCCCATTGAAGTTTTATATAAAGGTTTTCCCTACGAGGTAGCTACATATTGCAAAGAAACCACAGTCTATCACCTGAACTTGATTGTTCCAACCACTCAGCCGCACGTCACAGCACCAAGTTTAGCATCTGCCCCATTTTTATGCAGAAAAGCCTCAAGAGAAAAGTCATAATCCAAACCCACATTCTGAAACACAAGAATCTGTGCAGGAGCTATAATATTACTCTGGATTTTCTGACGGTAGTTTTAAAGAACAAAGGTAAAAAATAAAGCCACGTATTATATATTTTCATCGGAACTACCTCCAGCCTCATGCAAGCTTCAGTGACTATAAAACTGGGTCTCAAAGTGATTGAAAAGAATAAACGTTAATAATATTGATTCTTCTTTGAGAATTCCCTGAAGTCCTGCTAAGGGAACCAAAGTAGTGAACAGCAGTAAAAATCCAGCTTTTCCAGCAGGTGTCTGGGCAATATTCAGAGAAGCAAGCAAATATGTCATCTCTTTAGGGACAAGCATATACCCCATCTGCTGTGAGAACCCATGTTCCTGCTAATCTGGAATGTTAGCAGATCTATTCAGATTCTTGAGCCTGACCTGCTTCTGAGAAGAGAATTATTCAAATAGGTTACACCAAAATAATCAACAGTTAAAACTAACATCAGTAGAAAGTGACTCTATCAGCATTTTTCTCTTGCTGCATTTTTTTTCTTTAAGTAATTAAAAAGTGTCTCTGGAAGAGCAGTATGTACAGTATGTCATAAAGTCTCTCTGAACTACCTATATTTACCCCTGAAAGTGAATTCTTTATAAGACCTAGGATATCAAAGAAACGAGGGATCAAAGTAGTTTTAATAAGCAACCCAGTGTTTGTAGAACCTGCACTTTCATGTATCATGTTTTGTTCAAGTTCTTAATTTCGGTTCCTCACCACAGAAGGCACTTAAGATAACTATCTATAACCATATTGTCATGTTGAATCCTTTGATTATTTAACATGTACACCTTAGTGAAACAAAAATGCCTTTTTTTCACCATAATATTTGGACTTCATTGTATTTTCTCACATGAAACATAGATTTGATTTGTTTGATAGTAGGATTATATAGTAGCATCATTTTCATTAGTATTTCTACTTATGTGTAGTAAAGTTTAACATAGTACAGTTTAATCTACTCCCATACGTTGATATGATCTATTACACCTTGATTGTTCATAAATTTAAAAAAACCCACATAACAAAAGATTGTGAGAACTACAGAAAATAAAGTTAACTGGACCTTAAAAGAGAAACCAGAGGTTCCCAGATGAATACTAGTCAACTCTTTAACATAGTAAAATCATTTTCTCACCCTCTTGCTTGAAATTGGAGCTCTGCTATGTTTACAAATTGTTTTGTGGTGAAAACAAGCAACTTAAAAAAACCCAAAACTCCCATATATGTTTGATCTATAGTCATAATAAAATTGTCAGTACAGACTGAGAATTATTACACTCTCTGGATTAGAAGAACAGATTGGAAGATGAAGGAATCATAAGACCAAACTATATGCAAAAAGCAATAATGACAAATGGACCTTATAGCTATTCCAAACAACACATCTGGGTATGAAACTTTTTATTTTGCTCTGAAAACTACCATACTGTCAGTTTGGAATATGAATGAGCAATAAGTTAAAAATCTTAACAGAAGCAAACTGAAATATAAGCAGGCAGGTATATTTTTTCTTACTTTTTTTTTTTTTCCCTGATGGGGTCAAGAAGTTGAAGCTTACTGTCCTACCTTACTGAGTCTCAAGTCTTGGTAGCCAGAAATATCTGAAAGCCCATGGTACCGCCTTTGAAAATTCAAGAATACAAAGCTATACACAAGAAAATCAAGCTCTTACAAGACCTTGAAGGACAACAGTAGCATGTCACATTCTAAATGAAACAGAAAAAACAGGATGTAAACCACTATATTTCTATTTTGTATCTATTACTGTTTATATTAATTGCATTTCTAAATATTCCTCTTTATGCAAGTTAAAAGCAAAATATTACTAGACAATAAAATCTCATATTTGACCAAAACCTCCAAGTCCATGTACATTCTTGAGCTGAAACCTTTTCATGTTATACCTCTGTCAGTAGATTTCGCAGAGTAAACCATATTTTTAAAGAGATTATATATAGACGCTTTGTCTTTCACTTGCTAACAGCCTCAGACTACCTTTCCATAATCCAGATGACACAATTATGGTGGAACCCATTCTTCAGCACGGGGTGCCTGCAATTCCACAGGGCTACAAAGGAGTGAGGGTGGTGTACGAGGGAGGGCAACTGGTCAAAATAGCTCACTTGGCTTCTGCACATACAAAATAACTTCAGGGGAAAGTTCTGAAAAAGGAATTTAATTCCCTGACAATCCAGGCAAGAGATTTTCCTGTGTTTCTTATCTTCTGGACCAGACCTAAATCAGGCTGTCATGTAATCAATGGACTATGATAGGCTGATTATCATGTAGGATAAGTGATATCTATTAGAAAAAATTGATCCTGACATAACTCAGAAAAGGCAGCAGCTTAAAGCTAGAGGCCACAGGCCCTGGACTGGCCTTTGTACATATTTAATGGCTGTCATTTTCCTGGAGGTGCCTGAAAACAGCAAAACTCTCAAGGTAAATCTATATTGATTGAATAATCCTTGTCATCTGTTAGGACTAACAAAGCTGTCACAGTACAGCCACAAGCAAACAGATTTTATTTGATAACTTTCTTTCCATTTCACCATAGAAGCACAAGTGCTAGAGTTTCAAGGGAGCCCCTTCATGTTTGGTCTGTTTTCACTCAGGTAATTCCCCAGCGGAGGCCCCTGTTTTCAGTGGCTGATTAACTGCCACGTACTTAATTAAACCTGCAGCATCAGAATTACAGTTTATGAAAGCACCAGGAACCAGAAGCCTCCTGCCAGCGAACCCCCAATTCTGCAGGGCTTGTGCTATATTAGTGCTGAGCCTGAACGATTATGGCTCAGAGCTTGATAAAGATGGTAGGGGTGGGTGTGCTTGAGGCTGTCCCTTGTGACAGAATCTCCCTTTATGAATACAGAAAAATTCATCAAACAGAAATCATTAAATGGAGCAGATGGGGTTCTCTGTGTGGCTGAGGCATAAAGCGCCTGGAGATGATGAGCACTGCACAAGGCGGCCCGGCAGATCAAAACGACAGTCCCAGGAAAGGTGGACAGTGCAGGACCCGTCGCCGTTGTCTTCTCCATGCACAACTTGCTTTTGTAGGGGTGAGAAACGGTGCTCCCCCCAGCCA
The DNA here is from genome assembly GCA_013399895.1 of Serilophus lunatus. Classification (NCBI taxonomy): domain Eukaryota; kingdom Metazoa; phylum Chordata; class Aves; order Passeriformes; family Eurylaimidae; genus Serilophus; species Serilophus lunatus. The sequence goes on along the minus strand of VXBA01002408.1, from coordinate 1,099,758 downwards.
CACTCCCCTGCAGTCTCCCTCAAACCTTGCCTGCTTCCCATCTGCATTTGCCTTCTGAAACCCTTGTAAAATGACTGGAACAATCAGTGTTGGTTAGAAGAAAAACTCTTCAGCCCCATAATTCTTTCATTCCACACTCTAATGGTATTCAATATAACATGAAATTTATTTGTATTTTCATGGCATTGTTTTTAAATAGGTCAACCTTGTATTCTGTTTCTATTTTTAAAGGCTAGAAATTACTTCATTTCCCATGAGATTCAGGTACCAGCACCTTGACACAGAACCACATATTTGAGCTGTATTTTATTTGTTGAGGCCTATTCAACCATTCTTGGAACGGAGGCACAAATCCAGGCATCCAAGCAGCTCCAGACAGGGTCATGAGAGATGCACATCACACAAGGGCCTTGTCCTGCCTCGGGGGGTGAATTTCACCCACAGAGATTTCCGGGACACTTTCCCCTATTTCAACAGAAAACACTGCTTCCTTAGTCTGCAGAGAGTATCTCCATGTAAAAGTACATTTATTCACCTTAAGTGCAGTTATCTCAACTGATTTTTTACCTTCCATTAAAGGATGTATTGTCCACCCTCAAAGTGCATGGAAAGAAAATGATTTAACAAGAAACATAAAGCGGCAAATTTGGAGCTCCAGAATGAAAACTGGCAAAGGTAATGTTTTGTTTCATTGGGAGGGTGAAATGCTGATCATTTTAGCCTTACCTTCAAATATCAGATGTTTCAATTTTGCTTCATCTTTTGCTAGTAGAGCTCTTTTTAAATTCAAAAGGCCAGTAATTTTGTTTATATTTCATATTTATAGGCAGCTATAAAACCTGTCAGTCTTAATGATCCTATTAATTGTCTTTGATTTTTAGCACCATTTTCACTAATTTCTTTTTGGAAGTATACATATGCTCCTTCAATGCAATTACGTTACAAATATTATTTATATAAAAAGATGACCTGTCATTGAAATACTGGGAAGTTAGCTTGACACTTATCAAATTTCCAGAAAGAAAGGAAAAAACAATTAAAAATCAAACTTAAAAGGTTAAGTGATACAAAGCAAATAGCCCCACAGAAATTTTCCCCAGAAACAGGGTCTATAAATCCTAGGTGCTCTTAAAAATACTGGTTGATTTGGCTTTTCTTAATAATAAAAAAAAATAAATCAAGAATTACTCTGATTTTTTTTTTTCTAATTCTCTCACCTGAGAAGGCATTAATTTGGAATACAGCATTCCCTGCTGCTGAAACCTAGGACAGTGTCTCAACTGAACTTTTCCACAGGATAAGTACAAAACAACAATATGAGGCTTTAGATGAGCCAGAAAAGTGCTCATGGGGCCATTGCTCTCTCCTTTACCATATAAAATATATCTCTCCCTAAGCATGCACAGATTAACTGATCTCAGGTTAGTGCAAATTGGGAGTAACTCCTTTGATCTCAATTAATGTAAATGATGTGGGAATCCTGCTGCCAGCGTACCCATATTCCTGTATGTCAGCATCCCATATTAACCAACCTCCTCCTTGGGTCCTTTCTTTGACAGCTCTGCAGACACCCCACACTGCACAGTCTCCACTTGCAGTTTATTAGGTTTCTAGATATTAATTATTAATAAGAAAAGAAAGAAAAATACTAAAAATATTTAAATCACACATTCTGGGACCTTGCTCTTCACAGGTACTAGGGATAGCAGACAGCCCCTCTACATGTTTTAACACAGCCCATTTACTCAAGAAACCTTTCATAGGGAGATTTTCAGACAACTGAAGTAGCAGAGCCTGGTTCTCTCCTAAGGAAAAAAAAAGAAATTTGACATGCTTGGGCATTAACTCTGTGTGGATCTCATTTGAACCACCTTTAGATCAAAGCACAGGTTTTTCCTGGTTATGCTTAAAAAAACCCCACTTACTTTCTGGTTTCAAAAGGAAAAGATCTGCTGACTTAGACATCAATAGCTAGCTTAAAACTCAGTGAATAGCACTATTAACTTTTTTATTTTTTATTGGGCCACTTGTTCCATTCCCACATCCAAATGCTTGGAGCTCTTTGTAAGCAGCCCGAACAGAGGAACTGCAACAAACCCCTGCCCATCTCAGAAACACCATCTCATTAAGGCATTGCTGCTGTGCACACTGGCTGCATGTACCCTTGTTCATTTGGTTAGATCACAGTGCTAAGTATTTTATATTCTCAACTGGAAAAAGGGACTGGTCCTACCACAATACATGCTGCCTCTCTCTCCTCCCTCCTAGTTTCTCTGGTCTACTGATGGAGTGTTACTGTAACATACCTGCCAGGAGGATTAAGCCTAGATTGCATACAATCTGTTGTATGATACTAATGTGAGATACAGAGAGATAGGCGAAAGAAAACAATAATTACCTGACACATCAGTTTTTCTAACGCAAAGAATTGTTTACATTCTTTTTAAATTAAAAAAAAAAAAAAGTAGGAAAATATTCTTGCTTTTTTTAACTAATGCAGCCCCAATGTCTTTCTGAGCTTTCAAAGTATGTACTTTTTTTTGTAAATATGCCAAAGTCGAGGCCTGTACAGCATGTGATCTATAATAAACTTCAAAAGAACACCTTTGACATTTTAGATAACTTGCAAATGATGATGCAGAAAGATCTTTTGCCACTACAAAGAAAGAACAAAAGAACCAACATGAAAGAGAAATCAATAAACATATGGCAATTAATAAAACATTTTCTATGAATACCCTACAAAGAGTTTTACAACAGTATAAAAATCCAACAGTTGTTTCAATGTGGATTTAAAAAGTATCAGCTGTTATATTAAGATATTCTTTTTAAGCAACAAAATGTACGTAAAATAACGGATATGGATTTTGTTGTAAATCCATCAGTTGCAGTGTTATGGATCAACTGGGATTTTTTGTTTAAGGTGACCCAACAAATTCTGTAATGAAACCATCCATTTTTCAGAGAATAAAAACAATAGCTGGAATCAGAAGCATTAGTTTGTTGATGTATGATTCAACTCAGCAAGTTTGGCCAGTTTTAGTGGCTTAAAAGAAAATAATCAAGCTCTGATTTTTTTAAAAACACATCTATTGATTTTTTTATAAGTAACATTACACTAACCATTAGGATGGACATTACAATATCTTCATTGTAACCTATGAGCAATAATTTATCATCCTCATAAAGACAGATCTACTTGCACACTGTTAACCTATCTTCTTTTCAGCAGGGAACAGTTCCAGTTCCATAAATATTGTCAATAAACCTTGCAAAATTTGAGCAATCCCTGAGATTATACTGGAGTGTGCTCCCCATACTTAATTAAACACCCTGATGTTCTGCTCAGTCTGTCCACTCTGGTCTCCACAAAGATACATACATCCATTCTGGTGATTCTTTTGTATTTACATATATTCTAATTCTACATTATGGCAATGATATCTAAAGACACATTTTGAACTTTAGCATCAAACCAAGATATTTTGTCTTTTCATGAAGCCCAGTTTGTCTCTGTTAGAAAACTCAAAAATTGAGGAAAGCTGTTTATGCATTTGGCCTGCCTTGCTTTGAGACAGAAGAGTGAGAAGTCCATTTCAGACAGACAATTCATTTCGCTGTCACCTACACAAAACTTGTGGTTGGGAAAGCCCAGGGAAATTTTATTTCATGATATAGTTTTTAACAGGGCCTTCTACTAACACTAGAAAATAAATCCATGAAATGGCAAAAGAACATACATGCAGAAAATTCTCAGTGCCATAAAGGAAAGGCTTTGTATTTCTTTCATACAGGGTCTATATTCCGTGTGTGCAGGTGTGGATGAGAGTTAGCATCACTGTGCTTTATGGTTTAATTGGTTTCCCTCACTGCCTACTATGCAAATGTTTCTCAGGAGATGGGTGGCCTACTTTAACATTTTATCCAGGCCATTGTAGATTATGTTTATATTTTCGGAACACAAAGCACCTATTTTGAGGACATGAGCAGAAGTAAAAAGGCAGAAGGACCCTTGTTAGTGTAGCTATTTAGGTAAACCTGCACAGAATTTTTTCCAGACCCTGCATTAGTCTGAAAAGAAGCTATTTTTCACAATGTATGTTTTGAGACCTTCTCCTGAATAGGAAGTTATAGGTGTTCAATTTAGCCTTCCATGAAATAATGTATTAATCTCCTCTCTGATTTGTTAAGTGAGGCTTAGAGCACATTTAGCTTTCCAGGACTCTGTTATCTTTGCTCTCCGAGCACTGACAAGTGGGGGAGGCCAGCACAACAAGCAACACTCACTATCAGCCCAAAACTTAGTGTTAAATCCTCGTCACAACGAGCCAGGCAGGATGAACGGTGGTCCAAAGAACTTCTGGAAAATTGACAAACTAATCATGCATATAATTGCTTCTTGACTTTTGCTCCTGCTGTGGCAGGACTTAATAATAACCTCGAAGGTTAGTGTTGGAAGACACACATCATTTAAATGACTCCAGGATGACACAGCAATAACATTATTAATTCTTGCAGGCCCACTCTTCAGCATTTCCAAAAGATTCAAAAGAAAATGGCTTAAAAGCCAGAAAGAGGAAGCATGTGTCAGGTTAGTTTTGCTAATTAGAACTTGAGGTTCATTGTAACACAGCTACAAACTTGTTTGAGAGCTCCTTGAAGGCAGATGATTCAAATAAACATGTGAGCCAGTTTCTATAACTGCTTTCATCTTAAATTACTTAGCAGTCTTCTCAAATAGGAGTCATGAATGGAAAACATCTATATTTTGGCTCATTTTGATAATTAAAGACAAATTGAGAATTAAAGACAATGAATTCAAAAAGGCTATCCTTCTGCACACTGAAAAAGGAACTAGCACTTAGCATCACATTAAGAGGGTAGTCCAAAGCACTGAAGTCAATGGGAAGTGTCTTTCAACAAGACAGTGTTTTGGATGAAGACAAGTAAGAAAATTATTTGTACGGAAAATGCTTCAGATCTCTAGAATGATTCAGTGCTCAGAAAACCAACCACATTTATTAACTATAGACCACAAGATAAACTGTTTCATTAGTCTCAACTGGAAGAGATTATCTGGCAACAACCCCGCTGACAAGACTCTTTCAGGTTCATTATCATAAAATACTTCCTATTTTAAAAAAGCACAATATTATATACTTTGGTGTGGCTAGACACTTTTCCTATCAGAAGTTCAGTTTAACATCTTACATATAAAAGTAGACAACTTTAAAAATTAATAAATACAGTCCTCCTCCCCCTCCCCTCATCAAGTTTCATAGGAGCAAAAATTCCCAATGAAGTTGAGTAAAACTCAGCAAATGGTATGATCCCACAGACAAGTAAAGAACAAAAAAAGCATATTTTAAAAAAATATTAAAACAGATGACACTTGGAAATATAAATCTGACAGTTTCAAGATAACTTGTTCTCACTTTAGCATGGATCTGTTAAAAGTAAAGATTAAACAAGAGCTATGTAACTCCTCAAAAGAAGTAAAATGCTTTGCTTTGAATAAACCAAAATGCCTAGTTTGACCTTAAACCATATTTTCAATTATCAAAAGAATCCCTCAGTGATCATTGTGAGTCATGGGAGTCCATGGCTGTGCCCAGGCTCAGGCAGCCATGTGTTCAGCCTGCCCACTACAGAGGTCAGGGCATCTTGAGCTTTGAATAAAGCCGCATTAGAGGCGTTAGCAAAGTACCAGATCTCCACAAGAAAAATACAAATATCTGCCCAAATAAAATAATATTCTTTCCAAAATAGCTGGCAGAGAACTATTTTATTTTCCTCTTTTTTTTTTTTTTTTTATTCTTCACTCCTGTATCTCAGTTCAGATCTTTCAACTTTACTTGCAGCTACCAGATTAAGTTGGAGAATTTATGATTATCCATCTCTGTGCTCTTTGCAGCGAAGCAGTTAGCCAGAGAAGGTTTACATGAAATAAAAAATTTTCTAAAAAAATCATCAAAGGATACTTGACTTGATTTAGCAACGGAATCTAATCACAGATATTGGCTAAGTTAGCACTCTAAAAACCTTTCATTTATTAAGTTGCATATATTTGGAGAGCTCACTGCGGCAAACACTGGACTTTGGGGACTACAAGAGATACTGTGTTTTGTGCTATATGAGTGTCATTGAACCATTCAATACCATGGCCATAAACACAGCCTGACTGGCCTTTGCCTTTCCTGGGGTGATGCAAACCACATTTGCAAAAACCAAGAGAGGAAAATATTGCGTCCACCCCAAAAGTTTCTGACTGTATTAACGGAATCACAAATTCATGTGGAAGGGACCCACAAGGATCGCTGTTAGCCCTACACAGGATATCCATCCAACCAGTTCTTACACTTCAAACATATTGAAGAGCACTGGTATTCAGAAAAAGAAGCAAATACTAAAACTTTTTTCCCCTCATAAAAAGTCATCCAGTTCTTAAGAACAAATTAATTTTCTATAAGAAATTCAGTTTAAGCAAATTATTAAGCATAAAGTAGTCCTTCTTTGCTTTTCAGAGCATACATTAACTTCTTTTCTGAATTAAACATCAATAAAAAGGCATGTCATTAGTGTTTATCCTGAATAGTATTTTTTTAATATAATTTCACCGACTCTCAAGTATGTCCAAATTCTAATATGATTTCCATCCCTCTGTCATGTTAATTTCTCTAGTGCAGTCCATCTAAGCCATTATATAATGGTATTATAAATAATCTTTTCATATTCACTTCACAACTCTTTAACTGATAGTACTCAGCAGACCACATTATGCAGGTGTTCACACTTTTTCTAAAGGATAAAATGAAACATTTAAAAACAAGTTTCATCTTTTCTTTATCAGATAGTTCCTGCTCAGCATAACCAAGGCTTACATTGCTGGTACTTTCTCTTCATAATGCACCAAAGACACAAAATATCTACTGGCAACACTCAAACCAGGAGACAAGGGAAGCAACAGCAGTAAATATTCTTAAACAAGGATACATATATGTTGCAAAGAGACTAGATGCAAAACTTTTGGAAAAAATTCTTAAATATAAAATACCTTTGGTCAAGTTCCTTTGGTTTATTATTTAACTAAAAGAAAAAAGCAACAATTAAAACGAACTTCTGTTGCCCAAATTTTAATACTACATACAGTATATTCTAGAAGATTAAATATATAGGGCAAAAGTCACAACTAAATTACTCTTGTATGATTTGAGCAAGCCTGACCTATATATCAGTATCACTGGCACAACTAAATGGCCCTAATAGGAACTACTTTTTCTTAGAATTCTGCAAAACAAAAAGAGCATGTCTCTCTCTTAAGTACTGTAGAGGGGAAAACTACTGCTATTGCCAACTTTTATGTAAATTTTCCGAGTCTGGATTCTGATTCTTGGCAAACACAGTTTAGGAGTTTAAAGCAAGGTCGAAACCTCCTGCTGCCATGGCAGGCCCTTAATCAAAAGCTGGCAAATACAGGTTGCATTTATGTGCCCCATGTACAGAATCTCAATTAACTCTAGCTGCTGCTGCTAAAGTTGTCAGTTGTCCACCCAAAATATTTAGACACTATCAGCAAAGTATATCCTCTGGTTAACCCTATGCTTTCCGTTAATCATTGTTCAGAAATCTGTAACTCACAGGAATTGAAGTTTCAAGACAATACCTACAAGTTCATTTCAATGCATACATTAAATGCTTAATGAGGCAGTTACACAAAACTTGCTGGCTACTGGTAAGTAACTGCAAGGAAAATATCAGCTCTTGTATACCAGAGTGAATTTTCTGCTGCTCCATAGTTGCATTGGCACCCTTCAGTTGCGTGTGGTGTGTCCCACAATGTTTAAAATACCTGAGAAAAATTTTCCAGCTCTGTAGCTATAACTACTTTTGGTCTCCCTTCATCTTGGTCACTAAAGTTTCTCGTTTCAACTCACCTCTCTTCTATAGGCTACACAAAGCACTCACAGCAGGCTATATTGGACATGTACCTTTTAAGTTGCTTTTATTTGCTGTTTTAGATTCCTTTTTATCAAGTTGAAGCCTCTAAACTGCACATTTGAACCTCTGCTGCAGATCACCGATCATCTGCATCCCTCCCCAAACTTCTGAATTCCAACATTTCATATTTTGTTCCCCAGTCTTTTTGAACCCCTGTGATATTTGCCTCCTAAAATAACTCATAGCTGAATTGGTAATCTTCTGGCTCTAGGGAAAACCCATACTGGCACAAGAGGACACTTGGTTCACAAGTGAAGGCAGCTGGGAGTGAGCTGATGAGACAGAGATGATTTCAGAAAAAAGTTGGGGGATCTACGGGTCTGGAAGGCAAGGAGTGAAAGCTTGGACAGAGCCTGTGCTGGGGCGTGGGCATGTCTCCATTCATTTGCCTGGAGCACAGGAAATGAGGAGGCTGGGTAAACTTACCTGAACACTTCCACATATAAAAGAATAAAAAGACTAATTGTGGGTTATGAACAACAGGCATGAGGGGACTGACTCTGGAGGAAGTGTGGGAAGGGAGGCCCTACCTTCATATCCCAAACCAGATTTCCCGTTCTTGGGCACTGGTATGTCCTGCTTCTTATCTGCGCTTGCAGTTTGCAGTTTGCAGCAGCTATGCCCGAAAAGCAACTCTGGTCTTTATCAGGCCACACATTTAAGGGAAACTCTAACAGGTAGAGACACTGGATGAGCTGGTACTTGGAAAACTGGGAACTTTTGCTTCAAGTTACTGGAATGTGCAATTTTCAGACCACTCACTGGGAGTCCAGCACACTCATAGAGTGATCTGGAGCAGGATTAGTTATGCCATCCCTTGAGTTTGGTCCTCATCCCTTTTTACTCTTCATTGCACTCTCTTATTACAAAAGTAAACCTGTCAGTATACGCAAAAGGAATGAAAGATGAGGCACATCAACCTCATCACTGCTCCTAAACGTAGGCATGCAAAGTCAGACATGCGAGAGGTTCCCACAAGTACCTTTGTTCTCAAACTGGGTCTTCAACAAGCAGACAATGAAGGAGAAGTGGTTTTCTATAGCTTCAGATGGCATTACACTCACCAGCAATATGTTCCCATCCTTCATGAAACCATATCACTACTCATAAAAAGGGTGCCTCCACCATCTAAAAAACATGTAAGTGTGACACTTAGGGACATGGTGTAGTGATGGACTTGGCAGTGCTGGATTAATGGTTGAACTTTATGACCTTAGAGGTCTTTTCCAATCTAAATGAGTCTTTGTCACCAATATAGCCCAAGAATGTTATGCTCTGGCCTCAGTGTGAGCAGGATCTGACCATACACATTTTCTGCTATAAGGTTGTATCAGTGCAGTAAGCCTGAAATTCTGCTAGGGAAAAAAAGAAAATTAAAAAAAGAAACCTTCAAAGCAAAATAGTGTTTTGATTGATTTTGTTTCCTCTGTAAATCATGGACATTAGTTATGTTCAAATAACCAAATATTGTAAGTCAGTAATAAAAATTCACAGTCCAGAAAGGAGAACTCCGCTTTTCTTTCTTGTTTTTATATTGAAGATCAGCTTTAACTCTTTTCCTCCCATTTCAGCTAAGTCAGATGTTCAAAATTATCGAAACATAAGATTCACACTATTTTCATAAGCAGATCTCCAGCTTGCTGTTCTGATTAAAATAAGCCTTTGCGAAGTCTTAACTCACTAAATTAAACATAACACTTGAGATCTTGACACTTCTATGACAATTATTTTCTGAGATCTATTTTCTCCCCCTTAATTGCTAACATACTAATGTTGCAAAATGATATTTCACAGGAACATTACTTCTGAAGTTACTTATTAATGCCAGGATTTTCCCATAGCACTAAACCTCGGTTGCAGTTGTCTCCTTCTTCTTAGTTCTGGCATGACTTTGACCGGTTGAATCCCCAAATATGTATCAGTAATCAAAAGGTATATTTCAGTACAGGAGAACCTGTTTGGAAGAATTCTTCTCATTTCTTCTCTGCTTGTTTTATCTTTGCTTGAGATGTGAATAATTCATAGGCCTCTGTCTGCTTTACAGTCAAACGCATTCTGTCCACCCAAGACTGTTCGACTTTGTGATTTATTATTTAATAATTTGCAGGGCTGCGCTGTTGTAAGGTGAGCATTGTGACTGCTTGCAGAACTGTTACAATCTGGTCTAGTTAGCTGTCCTTTCTTTCCCTCTCTCCAAACAGCAGCAGTTATTGATTTTTTTTACAAACCTCTGCCATGTAATCCCACAGCTGCTGATCTCAAAGCTGTTACTATAAAGTAAAAGTTGGCCCTTCTTCTTGAAAACAAGAAGTCATGTTTTGATTCACTTTTTCTTTCTTTTTTTTTCCCCCCCCTTTTTTTATCAATTGTTTCTTTTTTCTCCTTCTTTTGTGCCTTAGTCAATGACAATACTCAGGAAGTGCCACCGGCTTCTCTTAAGGATAAAAATGAAAAATGAAAGCCCTTGTGGGAAATACATGCTGATCCTTTCATTACACCTGCAAAAAATGCCTGTCTGAAACTTTTCAACCTTTGAAACTTTTCCAAAGGAAGTTGAGCTATTTCATCTATTATCTTGGCAACAATTACACAGTGTTGTCTCTCAATAATACAATATTTGTGTTTAAATCCCACTGCAAGTTATCAGTCACACATAATGGTGAAAAGAACTACTCCAAAAAATACAGTGGCTCCTAATTCTTAAAGATTTACTATGCTGCCAAGCTCAGTGATACTAATCAGTGTGCAATTAGGGCCTGATCGATTGGCTTCAACTGACTTTGGATCAGGACTGTAACAGACACTGAGGGCACAGGCATAGCAATTGTAGCCCCCAGTGAATTAACTTCCGTACAGCCTATTTTCTACCTGTCAATTAATTAGAGGATTTGCAGCCTTTGAGGACTAAATCATCGTGGGACAAAACTGAATGTGTTTCTCTTTTGCTACTATGAACCCTCAATAAAACATATTTGGAAATATTCTCATACAGTCCTCTTCTTTTCTAGTCCATGCCTTAATTAAAGTGGCATTAAAGCATTTAAGTTTATGCCTAAACTGGAAGTTAAACCTGTCTGAGCTAACGTGTGTACTTTGGTAACATACTGACTTCAGCTCACCAAAAGACAGTGTAAACAAGCTGGTGGGCTCTTCCTGCATTGGAAAGGAGACTGGAAATGGCCATTCTCTGGCTACATGTCACAAGACTTGTATGGAAGACTTGGGACCAGAAATTCTGCATATTTATGGTAAGCATTTGAAAGTAAGTTTAACTGTAACCCAAACTTCATACAGAATTACCCCAAATGCAATCTATTTCTTATCCCTAGCTACGGTGCTTTACAACTCTACAACCTCATAGTCTTTGGTTTCTACTTTGGTTGCAACAGCTTATCTTTAGCAATGATTCATCTTCTTCTGGGTAGAAAGGCTTTTGTACAAATATCAAGTCTTGCAAAATTTTCTGCAAATAGATTTGACTCAGATACACACCTTAAATCAGACAATTCAAGATAGGCTCATAAATACAAAATATCTTACTCTTGGTATACTTAAGATTTAGATACTATGAGACATGCCACAGTTGTACATATATTTTGCTTGGCCATGAATGGAATGGCCTGAAAATAAACTTCAACCTACAGAGAATTGTTGTAACAACCAGGGATCCTTCCCAGAGCAGAGCTGGGTTGCTGCCTTGTGTGCCAGCTGATGTTTCTGAATTCCTTTTACTATCAGCTCTGGAGGCATACTGGAAGAAGAAAATATACATCCCTGCAAAAGGAACCTCTGCTGAGAGGAAGAATTTATTTCCCTTTTCTACTTATTCCTGTCTTCCATTATTTATTCAAGCCAGTGAGTAAAAACAGTAGGATTTTGGCAATGCCTAATGTTTTACATTAATAGTGTTGGAAAATCTTTATGACAGCATATATTCACGTTGCTAGAATACTTGGACTCTATATATTGCTACTCTACTAGATAATTTATATTATTTTTAGAAAAACAGGCATTGAAAAAAATATTGCAATAATATAGCAAAAATTTTCAGCTGAGGAAGAGGTGGGTAATTTGACTGTATTCCCATGCCCTAAAAGACACACCGTCTTCGCTTAAACATGGAAATAGCATACACTGAGCAGGTTTTCTCCAGCGTTTGGGAAACCTGACAGATTTACCTGCTTAAACTATAGATTGTCTTCCACTTTCAACAACCACTCTTCAGTTCCAGCCCACCGTCTTGATTTTACACGTGGGAAAACCACTACTCAGAAGCTCTTCCTTTAGACCTTCTAGTTTGAAAGGTCTAATAGCCCAGATAAAGAAGAGTACTTAAACTTGCATAATACCTTTAACGACTCCCTGGGGGAAGACGCTGCACAATTTATTTAACTCTTTGTACATAGACTTTCATCCTGGGTGCTTATATGTTAAGGACCTCTAATGTGCAAGCCATTAGCACCTTTCACCATAATCTCCTCCCAATGTCCATTTAGATTACAGTAATAGCCACTAGTAATGCAGAGTAATGGCCACTAGCAATGATATCATCATAATGACTTCACTGAACTTGCTCCACAAGTCTCCTTATGTATGGTGATCACATATCTTCTCACATAGTGCCTTAATGCAGCGAAGGCATACACCTTGTCCAGATACTCCAATTCCCATATTTTAGAGATATGGACCTTCACTGTGACATGGCTACCTCCATTTTTTTTTGACTATCGTATAGTCAAAAAAGGAAATAGTTTAGCCTGTATTTCAAGGCCTGAAGAAGGAATAAGCAAATAAACAAACTAAATATCGGGTGGCTTGGTTTTGGCTTGTTGCGGGGTTTTTTCAGATAGGAAATACAATAGCGGGAAGGTTAGGGACAGTTTTCACGACAAAATAACATCACTGAAAAAGAGGAACTTCTGGGGAAGAATCAGGCCCTCGGACCTGAGCAGCAGGACAGTGACATTAAATGTTACCTTACTTATCTATACAACAAATAAAAAAGTATCACAGATAATATGCTTCTCACTTTCACAAATAATCTCACGGATTTAGAAAAGTAAGAATTGCCAGTTATGACCTTTTTCAATTACTTCGGTTTATAAATCTATATTGGACCTTAATGATTTCCCTGCTAATAGGTCATTTTTCAGGTGAAGAGCTTGCTGACCAACTTTAAGTATCACGCACTACCCCTCCTCCTCCTCCTTTTTTTTTTTTTAAAAAAAAAAGTTTAACTTTGGAAAATTCCAAGCACTGCTTAATCTTTGCAAGCCTTTTTTCCCTTAACAGCGAAGGTGGGAAATAGTCAAATCTAACACTACCCTTTTGCAGAAATGGGGACAAAGCCAATTACACAAAATATTCAAGCATACGCCTTGATATAAGAACACTGGTAGTGGTATTTACTGCAAAGGAGCAGGTGTGTACTTGAAATATGAACCCTCATGAGATGCTGGGTGCTCTGAAGGCTGAATGTCTTCTCCATTCTGTATGCCAGGAGACAAGACCTCAGCAAAAAGGTCAGTTCTGACAGCTTCACTCGCAGCATTATTTCACTTTATTACATGAGAACAGTGTGTGCATTGCCATATGAATATAAAGGAAAGAGCTATCTTATGTTATTAGGCAACTCTGGAACTTGACCAATCTACACAGAAACAAAGAGTTTAAAACAAATCGAGGTACTGGGAGGGAGGGGAGTGTGGGCCTTTCCCCTCTTTCTCTTCCATTGATAAGGGCTCAATGTGTTCACATATCAGAAACTTCTCTTCATTGTTAGGTCTGGCAGGTAAATCCCACTCCTTGGCATAGTAGCAGTTGGTATGCTAGTGATCACTGAGAGATAGATGAATAATTAATAATAGAAATAAATAACTGATTATTAAACAAGTAAATGTTTTCTTCTGTAACTGATAATGTAAACCATTTCTAGGTTATATTCTGCTTTCCAGTGAAGGCTTCCACACATTACCTTCAATACAGACCAAAGCACCTCAGCTAGTTCTTTCATACAGAATGGTAAATTATGTTATTGCTTTTGTGCACTATTCCCAATGCTTATTGCATATTCACTTGTATACATCTAGTGCAACATTATTATCTTGTTTTGATTTTCTTTCTTCCTCCACCCATACCCCCCTAACCTCCTGTCAACAGTTGGGGAAGCTGCTAATACTGTACTGTATATTCATTATCCTAGCTTTTTCTTTACAAATATCATTATAACATCCTGCATTTGTAAAGTAAATAATTAAACATTCTAGAAAGTCTTATAGGACACAGTAATCTAACAGATGAAAGACATCAGAAATGTGAAAATCAAATGGAAGCACATGTAATATGTATCTTTTAAAAGAGTTTTCATAAAATAGGGTTAATGTGTTAATCAACCATATTTAAAATGCTAATTAATCACTGACTTGGAGTCTATTCATAAATAATTGAATGTCCTATTTATGCAGAATTTCTTATACTTGGAAATGTGTGGCATTCATTCTGGTCTTGCAGGATGCAGCACAGCTTTAACACTCATGGAACTTTCCCATCTCTGTATTTGGACAGTACAGCCACGACTGCCTGCTTTTCTCATACAATTTTCAATCATATTCTTGCAATTAACCTGATCTGTCCCACCACTAAATATATCATTATTATGGCAAAATACAAAGAGCTGAATTAACCATGTTATTTTGCCAGCACTCCAAACACGGAAGTTACAGGCATGGAAGGTGAACTCTGGGGGTGAACCAAGCCAGTTGGGCATACTCTATTTCTCCTTCCCCTCCCTGTTTTCAAGGCATCTTCTCCTTTCTCCTTTGAAGGTCAGTTATGCCTGTGATTTCTAACATTACAATACACATTTCTTCCTTTTCTAAGGACTTTGTCTAAGAGAGTGTATTTATTGATCTCCATGTTTACACCTCCAAGCAGTGATACTGGCTGCCATGTGAGATCTGCACACATATGTAATGGTGAAAACAGTGCTGGTAAACATAGCATCTTCAGCCTCCAGCAAAACCCAAACTCCTTTGGAGAGGATGAAAGTGATGACAAAGAATGTGAATCTCATAGAACCAGCTGAAAATGTCTCTATGAAAAAACATATCAAGACATTAGTTCTTCACACTTTTGAAGAAATTCACCAATGTAGATTGCTTTAAAGCTTCACAATTACTTAAAATGGGGGGGAGGGTATATATACTTTCAAAAGAAAAGAAAAAAGCAGTGAAGGGGTAAGATACATTTTCACGCTAGTAAAATGGAAACTTGTAAAACAGAATTGCAGTAGCAGAGGAATTCCCTGTATTCTCAACACGTCTGAAGAGGGAGATTGTGTTGTTTTTTTTTTTTCTGGTTTTTCTCTACTTTGGTATGAAGACGTAAATTAGACCTTGCCTAATGTGATTTAGTGGACAGGCTAGCAATGTAACTTGCCATTAAAGAATAAGAATAGATCCCTTCTTCTAATCCTTTTCGACAACCTAACAGAATACAAATTTACCATTTGATAAAGGCTTCAGGATCTTATGAAACCTCTATGGAGACTTCAGAGTTCTGTACAGAAATTAATGAGGATGAGGAACAGCCAAAGTTGTTGGGGAAAAAAGGTCTCTGGAATGGGAGCAGCTCTATAAATGGCTGTTTGTAAGCCAGTTGGCATCCTTTAAGATTTGGACACTCCAGCTAATCCAGTGGAGGGGAGAGGAGCTGGTGAACCTTGTGGAGAATCACTCAGAATTAAAAAAAGAAAAGGACTGCTTCAAGCAAATACTGGGCTGATTACTGCCTGTAAGCAGGCTTAAGAGTACTTGATATGGTTGGCCATGAGTCCATAATACAGCAGTATGAGTATCACTACTAAATGGTACATCTTTGCCTTTAAAGTCCTCTTAAAAAAAAGGACTCATAATCCAAACACGTGACTCCAAAACAAACATTTTTCTTCTTTTGCCTACTGGATATGTACTATGTGCACACCTAAAACTGACAAGGAGCAATTCTAAATTCAGTAACTGTCTTTATCCCCAGGGAACAGCCGCTGGGATACTGTAAGCAAGTAAATAGAGGTCTAGAAAAAAGCTAGTTCTGAAATATTTTGCTTTTATCATGTTACCCAAGAAATACTGATCAACACTAAAGTGGAAATTCAGCATCCAAATGCTTTGGAGTTCTCACTTTGGAGTTCTGTGGCAGTACCCAATTTACTATTCCATTCCTATTCCCAAGGAAAAAGGTACCTATTTTTAAAATGCAACTTATTGCCATCTCTCTCTTAAAGATATTTTTCAACAGTCTTCTTCCCTCAAGACCATAATTTGAAAAATTGAACTTAATGAGTACTGCTTGTAACACAGTAACATGTTGTTTTCATCAACAAGGTAAATTGACTTGTGATCCAGATTACTCTTTTTTGGCAGCTCTGTAATTTGAAGAACAGTGACAGTGCAAGATGCAGCAATTCTAGTGGAAACAATCCTTAGTCGATACAGAGATTTTGGCAGTGGTGAGCAACGCGAGGGTTTGCAATCATTACGCCTTTTGCCAATCATGCATGATGCAGTTAATACATTGATGATATCTCTCTAACATATTGAGTTAGTGTTTGTGTCTATCCACTTCCCTCTACTGGACAAAATCAGAGCAGTCCAAGTGTTTATGATATCTTGTCATTATAAGTGGTTGGCCCAAGAGAGGGATATGTGCCCTGTGACAATGAGCAACTACTAATGGAGATTCTCCTTTAGCTTGAGTGATAGAAGCTTATGCTCTTGGAGCAGAAGGTCACGAGTGTAATTCTTCCTGTTAAGTTATGCTATTAAGCTGATAACCATGATGGCTGCATGCCAGCAGTGAGCAGATACACCTCCACCCTTTGTGTTCTGGGTTAGCACTGTTCAACCTTCTTTAAACTGCTGCTTTTTCTCTTGTCTCCAAGCTTCTTTTCCAGTCAGATGAAAGGAAGAGAAAGAAAGAGAAAGCGAGAGAAAAGCCTGACAGAAGCTCACTCAAAAAACTCCTCAGAAGTAACCCTCCTGTGCTTATGGACCAGCATAGCTTCCTACACTACAGAAAATGGCTCGGAGTTATGCCAGAAATGCCAAGTGTTTCTCTAGATGTTATTTGTGAAAAAACACAGAGCCTTCCCTGTATCAGTGCATAGCTCAAAGAGGCCTACTATAGTGTTAGATGCAGCTTCAAAAGAGACTTTCTTGTCTTTCTACCAAAAACACAGCTTCTGTGACATCCCGCTTCCTGCATGTCAGTACTAAGGACTGAGGATGCACACTGCTCATTGTTATCATGCCCTTGTTCTTTTCCTCTAATTTTTTTATTTCCCAAGCTCATTTCTTTCTATGTTTCACTCAGTATGTAACAAGATAGAAGTGAAATCGTACTTCCTTTGTGAGCTTTGGTACGAAGAACCTAACACATTGCTTTCCAAGTACTAGAGTGGTTGCATAGGGTATTTCGGTCCCAACACATCTCTATTTCAAAGCCTTACTTTAATCCAGAATGTCAGGTAGAACATGAAACAATATTAATCTATGCTACATAAATAATTTCCTTCAATTATCAGGAAAGAGCAGCAAGACATGGATTTTCAAGTTGATTGAGTTTTAATCTCAAAGTTAAAAAATTAATAATGTAGGTAGGTGAGTTATTTTTTTATATAGAAATTGAAAGGTTTTATATTTCCTTCCTCAAGAAAGAAAGAAAGAAAAAAGATAATTTGGATCCAAAGGTCAAGGAACAGTCGTAGGTTAGGAATGTGACAATTACAAAATTACTCACAGAAGAAATACTTAGAATTCAATGCAAGACACCCAGATTCATCACAAGGCACAAGAGATTGACAATCTATTATGAATGCCTCACATCACAGATAAATATTTCAATGCAAATAAATAAAGGATGCTGAGTGTTTCTCTTCTGAATGACTTTTCACAGCTCACTGAACACAATAGTTCTGGGACTCCTCTATGTCCCAGACTCGTGTCCAAACTTTGGCATCCCCAAAGGCTCCCTGTGCTGAGCACAACCACGTTACATTGTGATTTCAATTTGGAGTTACAAAGAACCAATTAATCAGTTTCCCTCCAAGAGAATGTAAAAACATTCTTTGGTGCATTAGGACAATCATGGACATTGTGAAATTGGCCTTGTTTTGTTTTGTGCTCCCTTGGAACTGCTACGAAATGTACCATTCTTGTCAAACCTAATGAATTTTTTTGGTGCAGGAGAGGAAAAAAAAGAGAGAAGACAATGATGTCTAAAAGCATATGGCTGATTTACTCTGCAGATGGAGACAAGAATAAACTAAGATGTACGTCTGGTGAATTGTGTTCAAATAAAGCTTTTCTGTTACCGGTTTCTTACCTGTCACTGTGATTATTCTTCTTGATCTTTGTTGTATACCAAAACCCCAAAAGAGGAAAAATATTCTATGCCAAGATTGGGTTTTACTTCTTTTCAAGCAAATGTTTTAAAGGGATAATTTCAGAAGAAAGGCTTTTTCTTCTTTTAAATGGGGACCTGCTTAACTGTTTTCATCTGTTAAAAGTAATTGTATTATTTTAGCCACTGGCAGGAAATTCCATGCTGAGTATTGCTTCATATGAAGCCATTTGTATCTTTACAGCTTTTTAATTTTGCAACAGCTGTATAGAGAAGGAAAATGACCATGTAGAATTACATCACTCATGGCTGCTTCTCCATTAAAGCAATATAACTAGAAAATGTTTGCATGTTCACAATAAATGCCAAAAAGTACATTTGAGTGAACAGAGAGAAACATTTTCAGGACTTGCGAAGATACCAAGCTGATCTAGAAGGCTTTCCATTTAAGACTCTAGCAAATGAGAGCTCATCAGTTACTCATTTGAACTTTAATAAAACTTAATCCTTTTAAAGGCGGGGAGAGCTAAATTCAGGAAATCCAGTGTTCATCTCATTATAACTGTACGGAAAGATTTGTAAGGAACATTTGCTATCCAGTATTAATTCATACCAACATATGGGAGTGAAGCATACACAGTGGATGCTGGATTATGGATAAAATTCCTGTTTCATAATCAGATTATAGACACATTCTGAAATTTCTAAAAGGAACTACTCAGTCACATTTATTCTGCAACTCAAAGACCTCTCCTTGATACAAGCCTGATGTTCACAGAATGAAGATTATGCACTAAATAAAGACCACACTTCTTTCAAGAATACACAGCCTGGGGTATCACAATATCATTGGTCTCTTCTGAAAATACTAGTAGTAAAGACACATCAAAGAACATTTGTGATCAACTGATAATTCTGGAGAGTACTTTGCTGCTTATATACTTTTTGAATCATGACTGGTATTATCTACGCTGTGAAAGAAGAGTGGAAAGAAGAAAGGGTTTGTTCCCCTAAAAAGAACAATATTGAATCCAGATGGACAATATTTATAATACATTTAGACACTTGAAATGGGCAGCAAATAATAAAAAAAAAAGCTCATAAAATATTCCTATGCAATATATAAAAATGTTACAATATAAGTAATAAATGCATGCAATAATACACATGCACATTAGTGGTAGAAAATTGCATGTTCATGTTTTCAGTCTACTGGCTTTGAACTGCTTTCAAGTACAATTTTAATGAAGAAATATCTATGAGAATTAGACCCTACCACATAAAACTTTCTCAGATCCCATAGAAAAGTACAATGTTTCTGCCCCAGAAGTTCAGAGTTTTTAAGAAATGAGTTTTCCTGTTTATGGAATAAATTTTTAAACTGCTTCCACAGTATCACCCATATCTCTTATTTTCCTGCAAAATCTCTGTTGCCAAGAAATGTTTCATTCTCACTCTCACCCCTCTGGAGCACCTACTAACCCTACAGGTTAGTAGGACTTCCTGGGCTACTTATTTTCATGAAAGAGTCATAATATTACAGACTTTACTTTTCTGCCAAATGTAGTGAGCAGAACAATTCAAAAATTATTAGTAGAAAACAAGCAGACAAAAATATATATAATTTCCTTGGGAAAATAATTTTACAAAATTTTTAAAAAATTTTAAACGATTTCAAAGAAAAAATCACTAGTTTTGAAATGTATCCACATGGATTTGTGATCTGAAAATTTTGCAGTGGCCTTCAACCTTCATTGCAGAACAAGGAATATGAGTTACATTGGCTTAGATTTAGATTTCAAACACAGATTCTGCACCAGAAAATCCTAAACGTATTAGTAAAACAAAAATTAAGCCCTATATAATATTTCAAAGATTTGGTGATTGTCTTTTGAAAGAAACTGGCGAGTATTAATTGCAGAAAATGACAGCAGTGAGAACCATGATATATTCCTCGGGAAAGCCAGTCGGAATAGGGAGCATACCAGGCTATTTCAGCACATGAGTAGTCAGTGAGTGAGAAGTTTCTTCTGTGTTATGTTCTGTACTTGGATCAGGTAACTAAGAATCATTATCCATAAGTGCAAACTATATACAAAGGGAAACTTCTGATATGCCTTTGTGTGTGTCACAAATATGGATTGTTACTGATTCACCACTTCCCCACCCAGCTCTCCTTATAAGGGCAAAATTAATATATAGATTTGGCAATTACATGTCACAGATACCATCCTAGAAGATTCTAGCTCTGCTCATATAGCAGGTGAAATTCAGACATTAGACATGAAGAGTTTGGTTCCTATTTTATCCCTTCACCTTAATCTCTATGTTCAACATATATCCCACAACTGATTCAGGTATCAGTCGACTCAAATTACATTTTCTAATATACTGAAATACTTGTTTTGGTAATGACACCGAGGAATAAGGGAAAACATGATAACAAGACTTATACTTATCCTTGATATGCAAGTAAAAAGGTTTTTTCAATTTACAGTGCAGTTTTACATTGATTTTTGATGAGAAAGCTCTGTCAAGTTCCCATTTTAAAAATTTTAACCATGTGTACTAAACTTCTAAAAGACAAAAAAAATCCTTTATATTTTCAATATAGCATCATTTCTCTTGTGCCTTCACATAATTGTCCATGTTGATTAAAATAATTCGTTGCTTTCCTAAGTGTAAAACTACACATACATAAAAATTTTCAGAGAAAAGCTCCTGAATATTAAAGCAGCATAGAAAAATGAGGATGGTACTTCTTGAATGTGCTTTTTTTTATATATAGTCTACAATTTCTCATGTCACCAGCATTACTTTTAAAACAGACACACACAAAATCAGTGTAAAAAATTACATTCCTTATTTTGAAGATGAACTTTTTCAACCTCTGCCAGTGCATGAAAGCCTCTACACAGGGTCCTCCACTCTGGCAAAGCATTTCCCCATGTTCCTAAGGCCATCCATATGTGGGATGCTTAGCTTCATGCAACACTTATCCTCCATCAGACACACAGAACCACATGTTCAAGTGATGTCCTAAATTGGTGCAGCTTTCCAAGCTGGCCCAGACACACAATTGATACATACTTTTGAAAATCCCATCTGACATTTCTAGAGGATGCCTTTTTTCCCCCATTTCTTGAGAATATTTCTCTTTATAACTTCTCTCATTCAGAAGCTTTCCAAGTTTCTAGGATGTATCACATGCCTAGGCTAATATCACAGGAGATCTACCTTCCACAGTACTATTAGATTGCTGCTTCCAGTTTTTTCAGTCGCATAAAACTTATTTTTCCACCCAATGACATTCAACATGTTGTTGTTTCCCATAAATGGTTAAATTCCTCATTTTCTTACCCTGTGAACCATCATGTATATTATGTGTGACACAAATCTCAGTGGTTTTAATTTTTTTCTGTTAAAAAAAATTAAAATATTTTGTTAGGATCATCCAACAGGTTCCTGTTTTTTTTAAGGGTGTACCTGTGATATCGACAGTGTTATCCTTCCACCTGTTCACAGTAATTGAACAATAAGCAGTCACTGTCAAAAACCCCTGAAAGTCACTCTTGGTCTCAAATCAGTTTCTACAGATTCTCTCTACATTACTAGTTTCCATTAATTGTTACTAGGATATCAATCATAAAACCATTAAATTTAAGTTTGATAGACAAGTTACTACAACGTAAGTGAAGGTGTGGATTTACAAGCAGGGCAGCTCCTCTGTGGTACCTTCTTTTACACATGTTCTTATTCCACAGTGAACATGAAGTCACATATCTCTCCACCTCCACTGAGGTAAAAGTCACTTCACTCTGACTGAGAAGGACACGGATGGGGCAATCGTTCCAAAGTGGTCATTGGTGCAAACCTCTCAGGTCACTTGAGGATAACTTGTGCTTGTAGCCTTTCCAACACTAATCCCTCCTCCTTATCAGTTCATATCAGGCAGAAGATTGTTTGAAAGCAGGAGAACAAACATGCAAAGCAGAAATAATTTTCAAAGTGGGTATGTTTTAGCAGGGAATTCCACTATTTCCAAGTAAAAGCATGAACTGTGCAATCCCACTTGATGATGCAGGTTTTCAAGGAAGCCATAAATAGTTTTTAGTTCAATTAAGGCTGCATTGTAAGAGATAAGATTTAATTTTCAAGTTAGCTCCTTACTGGACAAACACTGAACTGAAAATGTGTAGCAGTCATGTTGACTAATGAGGTACTCCAAGAAGAAACTGGTTACTCACTCTTCAAACATGTACATGCATTCAGGCTTTCAGAATGACTCAGTCAACACCTGAAGATAAGTCTTGAAAGCTTGTTTATGTTGTAGTAGGGTACTGTATGTACTACAGCTGGATGTACTTACTAATCCCAGTAGTTAATGCATAAATCTATAAAACAGCAAACAACAAACTTCTGAGTTCCCAGAAGCTGGAAATCTACATGCAATGTTAAATAAGGAATTACTATCAGACCACACTGGAAAGTTCCTAATACTTACTCTTTAGTCTCCGAGTGTGCTTCTGATGCAGACCTCCAACTCCCCTGACATTAACTCTTTCATAATAGATCTTCCTGGATGCATGTGTTAGCTCTGATGGCAATCAGACCTTCACTGCTACACATACCCCATGTGTTTAAAAACAAAGGTCATTTGGTGAAGACATTATTAGTCACTGTTTATGATTTTGCCATGTAGACAACCATACACTGTGATGTAAGTGGGAAAAATGATGGCAGTGAATAGATGTAATTATATGTAGAACCAGTGACACGCCACATACAATTCGCAAACTACAACACAATCAGAGTGTCAATTATTTAAACCATAATTAACATAGCTCTGCATGTCTTTCCAGGGCTCTCACAGAACATAGACCATTGTTATAGTGGAAGAAAAGAGAAAATAAAATATTAATGGAGGACTGCTTTGTTCTCAGAACAGTGAGATAGAGGTGGTTGTAAAAACCGGATTCCTGCAGTTGCTACCGCTTTAATTAGGAAGGTCGCTATCTTCCTAGACTTCCTTGGATTCCTTTAATTTCCACAGAGGAAAACGGCTTCTGAATTTTATTGAACACAGTTGAATTTTTATTTTCAAAAATCAAAACAGAAACATTTCTTGGCATCTGTTATGAGCACTGGGTGTTATTTGCTCTTTAGAGATAAAGCTGTTTTTATACAGGGATATAGCTTGTGGGGAAAAGAAAGAAGGGCCAAATATATTCGTACTGGGAAAGCTGCTCAACAGGGATACCACAGTCAGCAGAAAATATCTAGCCAACCTAATTCATCCCATGCTAGAATCCACTTAAGGCCGAGGAAATACAATAGATAATATATAGTTTCACTGATCCAAATGCTGACATTAACTCATTCATACCTGGAATCTAACAACTTCTTTACTGGAAAAACAGTACAACTCAAATAGCACAAGAGCTTCAGCATCTCCTCACACTGGAGTGGTGATGGCAACAGTAGAAAATCATCTGTGTCTTGTGGCTAAATGAAAGCTTAGCTATTCTTTATCTAAGTTACAGTACAGATGGAGTCACTGACAAAATACACCAAATTAAAACCAAAATACAAAACAGAGGGAGATATAATCTCTAAATAGACCTTATCAATGTCATATTAAAGATATTCGGAGCTTCAATTGTATACATGCTATATAGCATAAAATTAGAAAAATAACACCCATGTCTTAACAGGTAGAGTGACTGATATATTCTGGTTACTTCAGGTTTATATTTCTTTATAAGTCTCCATTGTATCTATAATTGTTTACAGAGCCAATCATGAAAACAAACTTCAAAAAAGAATAAGATATATCTTTCTTTTGCATTTTTATGGATTTTATATCTTTTAAGTATGATATGGATTTGTTGGTACTATGAGCTACTCTTTTGCAGAATGAATTAATGAACAATTGTCACATACCACTTAGAACTAATTTACTTTTAAGCCAGCACATCCTCCCACTCTGGTCTGTCAAGTGAAAAGATACACAGGCTTCCAAGCTACATCCAAAGCCAATATGGGAAGGACATTGTCATAGTTTAACCTCAACAAAGCACCGTGCAGCTGCTCACTCACTCCCTGCCCTCCACAGTGGGATGGGCAGAAGAACTGGAAAAAGGTAAGAGATAAGAACAGCTTTATAATTGAAATTGAGTAAAATATTACTGTAATAGTAATAGGAAAAAAAGAGAGGAATAAAGTAAGCTAGGCACTGCACAATTTCCCGGCACCCGTTGATTGATATTTGGCCTGTTCCCAAGCAGCAATTGGTGCTTCCAGTCAACATCTCTCAGTCTGTACACTGATCATGGCATTCTGTGATATGGGTCATCCCTTTGGCCAGTTTGGGTCAGCTGTCCCAGCTGTGCTCCCTCAAAGCTTTTTTGTGCACTTGCTCATTGGCACATAATGAGAAACTGAACAGTTCTCAATTTAGAATAAGCACTATTTAGCAACAACTAAAACATCAGTGGGTTATCAATATCATGCTCTTACTAAATCCAAAACACTTCCCTGTATCATCTACTAAGATGAAAATGAACCAGAAATAAATAAAAAAAAAAAGTTCAGCCTGTAATCTGCATTTCAATTTTGAATGACAGTTTTTGTTTCTTTTTTTTCTTGTAAGTCATTCTTGAACATCATTCCAGTCAAAGTTGTTTGTATGTAGGAAAAACAAGACAGGAAATGTGAGAAGAGGTTACCCATGTGCTACTCAGGGTAGCTCCAATTCTAGTGTCTCTGCCTTTGATTTAATCCTAAATCTAAGCCTGCAGATAGTTGGCAGTGCTCTTCATTTAAGAGCAAAGATAGTTGGATGTTTGCATTAATTCAATGCAAATATGATTAAGTTGCATTTACTCATATAACTGAATACAAAATTACCTTTCATGAACCCAAGATGTCTGAATTGGATTAGAATTGCAGACACTTTGGAAGATGGCAACCAGTGCCACTTTTCACATATTTATTTAGGTACAATTTCCATAATGAGTCTTGTAATGGCATGGAACTTCATGTTTTCCATAAAGATGTATGCAAATGGAACTCAAGACCTATTTAGAAGACTTAAAAGATTCATTGCTCTTGTGATGGCTTCACATTTGAGTGAATTTCATTCAACTATCAGTGACCTTATTAATAGACCCAAACATTTCTGCTTTACCATTTTTACTAAACATGTCTTGTAAACAGATATGGTTTAAAAGTAAATCAGCAGAGAGTTCATCCTTTGAACTACCACCCTGAAACAATTCCCACAAGAAGGAATGGCACTTGCAGAGAGCATTTGCAACAGCACATCTGTACCCCTGCACAGCCACATGCAGAGAGGTATGTCCTGCCACCCAGACACTTAAGGCAGAGGGTAGATAAAGGTTAGGCAAGCCTTAAGCGTTGGTTTAGTTACAGGCCTTGAAATGTTTCAAGGATCTTCTTCTAAAACTTAAGTGCCCAGAAACCTGCACACCTGGTAGGAACTCATCAGGGCACTGTGCCTTCCCTTAGGACTGATGTCATTTCTCGTACCATGCTTTTCCTTTGTTCCCCTTTATTTTTCTTTCAGAGAGTACTCTGAATTATGGCTGCCAAAACATAATTTCCAGATGCTTTTCCTGATTTACATGAGGCAGATCTTTTGAGTATAACAGCTGAACAGGTTAGTGAGGGTGCAGATATCAGCTGTGGAATGGGATCAGTGGCTGGCTCTTGGTGGGGGGCACCTGCACAGCGCTGGTCTTCAGCAGGAAGAACAGAAAAGCACTCGTTTGTCTTTGACAATATGATTCATTGCAGACTTCACAGACAATGGCAATGACCACCTTTTATGATCGTAAGGCCCAATCCTGTGCCACTATAATTACAAAATAAACTTCAACTGATTTTATAGAAAGCACAAACACATCTCTTCTATTCTCCTACTGAAGCGATTTAGTTTTGACAGTTATTTTACAAATTCTCCATGTAGCTCTGGATGGCAAGACTTTTGTCACGGACTGCCATGGAAGTAGTGACTATTAGTACATAATTTCAATAAATACAAAACGTGTTTTTTTAATAAGACCTCAGATAATTTCCATAATATCTCTCAGAGCAAAACATTAAAATGTCTTTGTCTCAACCCATGAATTTTACTCCTTCCCCACTCCCCTTCCCCCAGTTCTCTCCACCATTCCACTGAGGGACTGCGAGTGAGCAAGCAGCTGTGTGGTGTCTGCTGGGTTAAACCACAATTATTTCTCACATTTTTGTTTCACAGGTAATGAAAAATATTTTTGAAGCACCATAAAAAATTTCATTATTTTACTCTTTTCTTTCCTTTTTTTTTTTAATCAAAGAGAGAAAAAAATCTAAAGTGGAAATTCACATTTTTTCTTTTCCTTACTAAGAATTAAAAAGGCAAAAACGAACAAGCAAACAAAAAACAAACAAAACCCAAACAAACAAAAGAATTGTTCCTAGGATTACATGGAAGACCTGGCACTCATTCACTTATTCATAGTTTCATAGTTTCAGCACAAGGAAGTGCCTTGCTGTATGTCCCATTTTGAGGACAAAGAAAGCCATACACATGTGTAATAAAAATGAATGTTATTCATTATTATACTGATACACTTCAACCCCAAATTTTAAGCAAGAAAATAATATATCAGAGTGTATAGCTGGAGTTAAAGTTTAGGTGAAATAATTATAAAATCACACTGTTCCTCCCAAACTCTTAAGAATATAGATCTAACCAGGTCTGAGCAACAGAGCAGGCCAGCCTGAAGTATGCATATGTTAGTGAGCAGAGAGGAAGGAGAAGTCTAAGACTGCTGCTTTTCCATGGAAATTCAGATTACATTTTGCTTCAGAGCTCGTTACTGAGAAAGCATCCTTAAGATCTTGTACACGATATTTTCAGCTTTCAGAAGCAGCATCTCACTGAAATACATAGTGCAGTCCTTTTGGTTCACCTGTCTCCACGGCCAGTTGTAGGGAAGTGACCTCCCATTGCATCACTGCACAGCCTGGTCCATGCCAAGTGGGAGGTGAGCAGCAGGGAGAAGTGCAGAGGGCTAGATGTGCAGACAACTTTTAAAGAGAATTATAGACATTTTATAGTAAAAGACTACAAAACCACATTGTATATGTTTTGGACATATTTAGATATGTATTTTCAGAGAACAGCTACTGATAAGAAAGCTTAATTTAGACAGACGCATGTGGTGATTTCACAAATAGAGCACATGATAAATTCACAGGAACTGAGCACTGTGTCATGTTCAGTGCAAACATACATGGCTTTTTCATTTAAAAATTCTGCGAAGCTGGAGAGATCCTAATTACAAGCAAAACCCCATAAAATTTAAGAAGTAAAACTTTTGATAACTTGAGGTAAAAATTTTAGAACTTATGAAACAAGTTCAGGGGGAAAACTAAGTCTTATGCTACCCTAAGTCATAGTGATTTAATTAAAGAACATCCCAAGGAAATGTCAGCAGGACATCATAAAGAGAGCAAAGCATTCTCTAGTAAGGGTACGTGAGAATATTAAACACAATAGTCATTGCCTTATAAATAGCTTAAGACAGACAAGAAATATCAAAAATAGAAACTGCTCTGGCAAAACTAACCCAGCTACATCATTCTGCAGATACATGATGTGTGTCACAAATGAGGAACAAGTCAGCATTGCTTACACATAACAAAAGAGCTAGAAATACCAGAGATGAGAAACAAGGACAGGAAAACTTAACTAGAAACTTTTAAATGTTGCAATTCAGAAGGTTCCAAAAAGCAAATCTTGCTAGTTAAATATTGTATCAACATTCACTTCATTGTTATCTAAAGAAATAAAGATACAGAAGAAAACGGTGACAGGCATCTTTTTTTTTTTTTTTTTTTTTTTCACTATTATCAAAAGAGAACCAATTACTTTCAGGAATAAAAAGGGCCAGGATAAAAATCTGGAAAAATTATACTTCCCTGAAACAGAGACGGGAAAATATGATTGTTCTTCTGACACAGCAAAGGAAGAACATTCTGTCCACTAAATTGCTTTAATGGTACTGGAGAGAATATGATCTTGGATTATCTATAACACAGACTCTTTTACTTCTTTGGTTGCGATTAGTGCCAAAAACAGTATTAAAGAACCTGAAAAGGACTGAAGGTTAGACTCCTGAAAGTAGATTGAAGAATATAAATGGGTAAAATAACTCCCCAAAACTATGGACTATATATGAAAAGAGAGTATGGAATCAACCTTAGCATACAGACAGATGAGTTCTGGAAGAGTTATTTTGTCAGATAAAGTAGCAAATCCCAGTGCAAATCAAAGGCAGAAAGGTTGTGAAAAAGAGACTTGTGGAAAGTATCTCATTTATGGCACCTGGACATTGTCCCATAGCAATTGTCAAGGAAAAGGAGGAGGCTTTCAAAGCAGGGATAAACTGGGAAAAGACGGAAAAAAATTTAGAGCCCTTAATAGTGAGAAGAACAGTCATGTGAAGTGCCAGTTTTTTGGGTCAGAACCGAACTGCTAAGGATATGTGAGCAGAGGTACGGGGAACCAGGAGCCTGTGTGAGCAGCCCAGTGTGCACAGAGAGCACGCAGGTATACCAATGAGGGAACATATTTTGTCTTCACACAAATTTGCCAGAAATTCAGAAAGCCTGTAGATATGTTGTATACAAGAGTATTTAACAATTTGCAGAGGAGAAGATAAAGAGCATCTGATTACATACAAGGCAGCTGCAGTAAGCCCTCTGGAATTTCTAACCACAAAGTCTAAAGCCTGGTAATATGGTGGCATCTCCAGAAGGGGAAATTGTTTAATCTGCCCTAAAATGAATGCCACTTTTAATATGATACTGTTTCAGATTGCTTGAAGTATTTAAGCAAATTGTTAGAACAACTGTAGGTGAGATCAGGTACAATTGGAGTTTTCCCACCATGAATGCCCCCTGCTGCATAGTCCATTTGACAGATACTATCAATGCCACTGTTTTCTAGTTCAGTATTTATTTATGCTGTTCTGTTGAACCAACAATCAAGTACTACTATGCTGTTGAGAGGCTCTTTAATTTCTTAGTTTGTTTAATTTTATATTTACTTTTATCTCACATCGTTGGGTTTTTATTGCCTGGGAAGATGTCCATAACAAGAAAGTTTAGAAAAGGCAAATTCAACAGTCATTTACTAACTAAGCTTTCCCCGGGTATCTTTTTATTTCAAGAAAAGGGAAAATTGTGCTAAATTCAGATGTCACCATGTGGTCAGGGCTGACAAATGTTGACTATTTCTTAGAATAATACTCACGTTGTAACTGTCCTATGTGGCCCTGTGGGGTTTGTTTGCTGGTATGTTAGCAAAATAGAGATCCAAACATGAAACCTTTCTTTCCTCAATGTGGGTGTTCAGGAAATTATGTGCCTGTGAAATCCATAGGATATAATTGAAACAGTTTTGCAATCTAATGAGAGAGAACTCAAAATAGGGCCTTTGTGGTACTTGCACATTGAAAACAATTGGGAATTTTCCCTGAAAAATAGCCAAGGATTGAATCCCCAGAGAAATATTTTCCACTGCACCAAGTCTACACCAGCACACTATCAGTCTCACTTAGGCCTCAAAAATAAATCTTAAAAGGACCCAAATTATATATAGGCCTTGGGCTGAGCCTCAACCCAAGAGTAAATTTCCCCCAAAAGCAATTTTATGTTGCTTTCATCATCACTGGCAAAGATACTGCTTACAAACACTATAAAGTGTTTTCTTGCTTGGAGCCTGATGGCGAGCAGTCTCTCTTCTAACTTTAACCAAACAAAAGGAACAATAAAATATGGTTTGTTCCCATCTGGGCAATTATCACTAGATGCTGGAAAGTAATTATAGTGTATCTACACAGTACATGGTCGCGTTTCCAGAATGAAATTAAACTAGGTCCGGAACAGGAACTGGTTCTAACCACACAATAAAATTTAGCTACAAGTTGAAAAAGGCAGTCCAGTCAGGAAACAGTCTCCTTGTCTTAACTCTTGCCTTTTCATCTCTCCTGCCACTCTGTCCCTGAGCCCTGCAGATCCTTTGGTGCTCTGCAGGGAGTTAAACAGGGTCCTTGCTCAGAAGCCTCTGAAAGCTCCTTATCTACAGATCTGAGCACCTTCTTTTGTTACACTGGGCTCTGTTTGTTTCTCTGTTAATCTCAGCAGAGTCTTGTATTCTTTTAGCTTTTTGCCCTTTCACGTGAGGGATTGACACTGTTGCTTGCAGGCCTTGGTTGAGACCTGCCTATTCCTCAGAAACAGCTGCTGCCCCATCACTGTGGCATCCAGCTTCTGCAAGGTGAAATGATAAAACACCCCAAATCCATGAAATTTTAATCTACACTGACATTTCAATGGCAATACTGAGGTGAACACAGATGCAAATGACAGAGGACAGACAGGAATCTCTGCTGGATGGTGGGACAGGGAGTAAATACCCAGGAGCATTAGACAAGTGAAAAGGTGTGACACAGGAGCAGTGCAGGTGACAGTGGCAGTCATACTGTAGGCACGAGTAGCAAAGGAGTCTTGCGGTACATGACAGGAGAGAGCAGATGGCATCATGGTGGGACTTGGTGCGGGAGGACAGAGCCGCCTGACAGGGTGTAGTCACATAGAGTGTGAAAGAGGGATAGTGTCAGTGCTAGGGTAGCAGAGATGCTGTAGGAGATGAAGGTGGCTGGGTAAACAGCTCTGCTGGAACGTTCCAGGTTTCAGGCAATAGTATCACACAACCTGCTGTGCAACATGGGCTGGAAGAGGCAGTCAGCAGAGTGTGACACAAACTCTGAGTGTCTAAGAAAAAATAAAAATCTTGTGAGAAACTGAAAAGAGGTGAAAGGAAAGGAAGGGGGGTGTGATTATAAGACATTTACAAAACCTTGCATAATTTCAAATGGTGTGAGTACAATCAAAAATCATTGTGGGATGTGGATACAAACCAGAAAAACAAAAATATGTTAGCATAGTTTTACTGTGGTAGCTTATATGCCATAGCTACATTGATAGAACAGCACACCAAGAAATGTGTTTGATGTAGAATTTTTAACTTCTGTTTCACACTTGTTTTCTATTTAAAAGAACAGAAAATCTGCTGTCAGATAAGCTTAGCCTTTCTCATGGAAGTTTATTTAATCTCCAGCTTTACCACAACCCCTTCCTCTCATCTCAAAATATAGTCTTTCAGCAAAATAATAATACTAATTTTCATTGCAAGGCATGCAGTTGCCTCAAATAAGCATGTTAGAAAAGCACAGATTATTTGTCAGGGACAGGGAGGGTTGACAGCTTTTAAATCTATACATTTTCATATCTCCCTGATTATTAGGAAATTAGAAACAAAATAATCAGTTGAAATTTAAATCTTAATTTTTTTGAGGCAATTCCCTTGTCCATTTTTTCTTTACTACTTTTACAATAGAATCGAAATCTATTTGTTATTTTAAGTGTTGGCCTATTTTCAGCAGTGATTATGATGGTACCACAATGTGCAACTTGACATCTCCTCCTCTCCTCTCATTCAAAGTCTCCCAGGGCCCAGCCATTTCACACAGGCTTGCTTTAGGCATTTATTAAATATGCACCTTCCAGTAGGGTTTAAAAACACCAACTAATCTCATCAGAGGCCAGAGACCTCCAGATATGTAAATCTACATCTGTTCCTCTTCAAAGGAAAGATTCTCCTGGATTACTCCAGGAGAAATGCATCCCACCCGGATATAGCCACTGAACCAGAGAAAAAGAACTCCCATGGCAAACGTGCCACCTCAAACTCACCAAGATCCAACGACAATGAAATTACACTTAATGTAATTCACTGTTAGCTTTAAGAAGCAATTAAGTAAAAGGCAGTACAGCACTTGCCGTAGGCTGTTGATTCCAACAGGGGCCAGTGGAAAGAGGCATATAATGTTAAAATTGGTAACTTTAGTATTAACATAAGGATGAACTGTAGGTGGCTGCTCGACTACGGTGCTGTAAAATAGCAGAGCCTATTAGCAACCAGCAACCACTCTTTCCTTCTTTCTTTTCTAAAGTATTCTGTAGGTGTTGGCTAGTGAAAGCATGCAGCAATAATTAACTGTCTATTAGCTTACTTATAAAAAGCAGGATTCCCTCTCTTCCTTCCAAATATCCCACCAGTACCCTCACCTTCCCATAATGAGAAGGGAGATGAAACAATTTTGTGAAAAATATTTCAAAGCTATTAGAAAGAGGCTACACATTTCACTGCAGTAGAGCAGTCTCACACGCAGCACGTACGTGTCCCTTACTTAGCATTTTGCATCTCATTTCATATAATATCATTTTAAAGGTGAGCACCAAGTGATGTACCATACATGTATGGTGAGTTTCACATTAGGATTAGAGATGCCCACACATATCTAAAATATATCCCTAGAAGAAACAAATTTGTTAGCCAGAAATTATGATGAAATCTTGTCTATTTTTCATTCTCTCATGCCCCCATGGTTCATTGACTACAATTTGGACTCAGAATTTGACCTCTACAAAAAATAATCTGAGTGTTCTATCATCTCCTCTTTCTACATTTTTCTTTGAGGGACTTTTGATAAGGTGAAGATTTTTTGGTGGACTCAGACAAGTAAATATCAGTCTATCTCATTTTGTACAAAGGTATGGGATGGCACACGCAAGTATTGTTTAAAAACAGTCCAGAAATACAGCAGATAATTTTGTGATTAATTAATTTACTCAAGTTTCAGCCACTTTAAATATATTTATATATATATATTTTTTTTTTCAGAGATTCTGAAAAATTTCTTGGCTAATACCATTATCTGTACAGTCTGAATTTTACATAGCCAAAAGAGTCTAATGCAATGATTTTACTATCCTTAATGTTTATAAAAACACAATTTTATCATTAAAGGCTTTGAAGATTTGCATTTTATTCATTTATTGAACTGGCAAAATGTAGCAATTACAAAGATGTAGAGAACATATCCTTTGAAAAAAGACAGAAAAGAGGTACAAACTTGTCTTGGAAGGAGCAAAAGACATTTTAAATTACTTAAAATAAAAGTTCATGTCTAATGAAGCCATCACATAAAAAGTGAAACTCATATGCTCAATTGCAGCTTATATTTTTCTCATAGATAAGATCTGAGTGAACTCTTTAAAAGTCAGCATTATCTGTCCTAACAGCAGTTCTACCTCTCACATGGCAAACAAACTACACAAAAAGGAGGGAAAGATGAAACAAGGGATATGGGCAGTGTGAATGGGCCTAAATCTTTTAATTAACACCCTCTGAAAAGCACACTCTTTTTCCACCAAACTAATAAAAAGTGTGAGTGTGGGGTCTTTGTTGTTGTTCAAGCCTTGCCTGTGCTCTAAGGAACTGAGAAAAGACTAATCAGGGTTAGTTAAAGCCACTTTCTACTTGCCAGGCTCCAATATCTCATTAATTCACTCTTAGTTGGCATCATTGTCTGATAGTGTTTGAAAATCACCAAAGAAACAAGGATTTCCCCTAATCCTGTCCATCAGAGGTAACTCTGGAAGACGATACCAGACCATAGTATGTAGGATATGGAATAGAAGTGCGCACATAGGAAAATATCCTGTTTTCACTGCAAACTACCATGCTCTATGGCTCAACACGTACCTGGCAAATCTAATGAGAGGATGCCTGTTTAGGCCTGAACTTTACAAAAAAAGAACAGATGTTATGATGATACTTTAAAGGAATTATCCTGAGCAACTAATCTCTGCTTGAAGCTATTACCTGGATTCTTTAATCACCTTGACAAGATCTTGACACAAGCAAAATTAATAGTTGGTCATGTGTCTACTTTACTCGAGAGAAGAAAGGAGATTTTGATCATGGTCATAGGCCAGAAAAACAACCACTTCAATGTCTTTGTTGTCATAAATTACAGCATTCAATTAAATATGACGACTGTATTCCAGGATATCCAATTGTCATGGCCATACCTATCTTTTTGTGAATACTTACTATGCATGCTAAGAAGGAAAGATTCAGATGTTTCACCACAGAAAGCATCTTCAATCTCTTTTAAATAAATGCATGTCTTCAGTCCACAAATTACTTTTATAGTTTTCCAAAACCAGGATCTCTCTTCGTTGTTGTATTTCATGTGAGTCAAAAATTCAGGAAGATCACCTATACAATCCATACTGTAAGCACAGGTGACCCATTATAGAGGTGGTATGAATTATCACACCTCCCAACATTTCAGTTCAGATGCTGTTAGCACTGCTAACCTTAGAGCTCTCAGTGCCATTGGTGGCACAAACGTCCATTGGATATGTTTCATAGAAAACACACATGAAACAGTGGAGTGTGTCTCCTGCAGTTGTTTCCCACCTCAGAGCCTTTGCTACTGACCTAAATTTCTCTTGTTTATAAGTACATGTTATCCTGCACTGTTCACAATAAGACTTCTAGAGTTAACAATAGACAAAAGAAACATTTACTTCAGTAGCAATCTATCGTAGACAAGTAGGGCAGTGTCATTGGGTAGTGCTGCTACCACCATGCTCTGATACTTTCTGACAGTCTTGGGTATTTCCTCTATATCACAGACAACTGTCCCAGACTCACAACTTTTCATTCAATTTTTCACATTTCTAAGTGCAGTTTCAATTTTAATCTATACTTTTAGAAAAAGCTTATTTTGTTTCTTGCATTTTATATGCCCTTTACTATTATGGGGAAAGAAAATCTGAGTATTGATTCTGGACTAGGTAAGTTTGCTGAATCACAAAGACCTTTGCTGAAATTGAAAGCATAAAATGTATTCTAGAAAACAAAGAGAAATAAGTGGAAAATGATTGCAGCACAAATTGTTTATGAATCCCTATAGAACACAATGTTGTAAAAACCAAAAGGGAGAGGAGTCCTTATATCAAACAGTATACAACCTAAATAATAGAATTTTTCCTGCATCTTATAAATCAATGCACAAATAGGAAAAATATGCCACCAAATTTGTAATTAAGTTAATAGGGAAGCCATGCACACCCACAGTGTACAGGCTTGAAAATTTTGCCAAAAAAATGTAGTGACTTTAAACTTCAAATATTAGGAATAATTTTATAAATCTCCTTAAGGTTTGTGGTTTCATTAAAAGATCAGTTAGTTTTTGCATCATATCCAAGGAATGCAGGCGGTTGAAAAGGTTTCACACTCAGTTTGAAATCTGTACCATTTCAAATCTCCAACTTAGCTAACTGTGAAGATATTTCAGAAGTTAAAAATATTAATTTTTTTCTGTATTTGTCACATAATAAAAATAGATACATCAATTCCCTATATATAATGAGAATCCAGTCAGCAGAGTAATGTAGATAAATGGTTGCTTTCAATTCTGCTGGACACCTAACCTTATTTTATATTACAATACTACTTTATTGCCACTGCTGTGGTTGTGAAGTGTCATCGACTCTTTGGCTAATTAAAAGATGGGCAGCAGATTGCCATTAATGAGATTTGGCTTCCACAAAATAAGGCTCTCTTGGTGTGTGGCTGTGTAAGTCAGCTAAGAGAATCAGACCTCCCCTTAGATGAAGGGACTCTGTACAGATCACATCGGAGTAAATCTAAAAGTAATCCGCTGTATAAAGGAATGAGCTTTTTGCAATTGTATTTCTGAGTGTATGCAGGGGTCCCTGTTAGGGTTTTGCAGCCACAAAGATATCACACTCACTTGAGCTGGGATCTTGGAAGAAATACATAGTCAACAGAAAACAAAGATTTAGCTTTCGAGTCTTCCAAGTATATGACCACATAAAAAAGCCCAAACCTAACTAAAGCTATTCTTCCCTATGCTTCAGTGGAGATGGAGAAGAAAAAAAAAGATACTGACATAAAAAATTGTCACTAAAGAACTTCTCTTAAGACTTTTATCCTCAGTAAGACCTTTATTCTTCTGACCTTTCAAGATCAAAAAAGATCAAGAGGTGAAAGAGCTTGATCTCTTGTGTGGTAATGACCCTATTTTAGCAAGCTACTGAAATCATTAAAAAACCCCAAAACCAAGCAATATTCATCTCTTCCAACGGCTCATATCTAGAAAGACAAAAATGTACATGTTCATGCTGACTTCAGGGAAACTTCACCTGCCCCACTGCAGCTTGAACAAAGAAGATGCAACATCTACTTCCGGAAATGCACTAATGGTGAAGCTTTCTGGAAGGGAAAGCCCCAACACTCTGCACTCAAAGAACAGCCAGGATGACCTGATTCACTGGTCACCCCTTCTGCATGCCAGCACAGGAATTTAACCTGGTGGATTCTTCACACTCTGGCTCTTACCCAAATCCTGAATTTGCAGAGGATTCTACCCAGGAAAGGGCACTTGGAGGTGCTCCATAAGATGTGGAGGTTTCTATATCAAAGCTGGAAAAACTCCAGTGGAAATTGCACAGGGGTCTGTTGGAGGGCATATGTTTGCACAAATCACTTTTTTAATACTTGAAGGCAGCGCTAATCTCTGGAAAAGATTTACCTGGTCAAATCACACCTGGGATGAATTCAGCTCAAGATTCATGAAGTTATTTTCCATTCTCAAAGTTTTAAGTAACTCTCAACAAGACAAACATAATATTAGGATGTTGGCCCACAAGCATCTGAACATAGGTCAGCAATTCTCTCTCTGGACTGAAAAAAAATTTTCTGCATCATCTTGTAGCTGCTTCATTTTTCCTTTAAGTGCAATAAACACTTCATCGGATGGCAGCCACTCTTTGAAACAGGAGATCTGTCCACACAAGTCATTGGGTTGACCATAGATAACAGTTTTTATTTTCCTATTCTCAACGAAATTTATTTTTATATATAATCTCCATATATATATGTTTTTCCTATTTATCTATATATTATATAAAATATACAAGATCTGCACATATAAAATTCAAATACAGACCTTAGAAATGATAAATACAGACTGCTATCCTAAGTCTTCCAAACAACTTTCCAAGCTGCCTTTGTGCCAGTTGTGTTTGACAACATTCTGAGCTGCAATTTAAGGGACTTGTAAGTTCAAAGTCATGTCAGAGTTTCAGTCTCCTCTTTCTTTCTCCCACTTACTTGAATTGTTTCTGGTTTTGGTTTTTTCTTAGAAAGTGTGTGTTTTCAGCAGCTAGCTCAGGGGAATGAGTTATGTTCTCTTCCCAGATCTGTAGAGAACTTTGTCTTGTTTTCCTCATACATAAAATGAAATCAGAATTTCAGCCACCAGGTTTAGAAACAATGGATTTTTGAAGTACTTTGATGTGCATCGGTTCCATATCAGCTATACTTTAATAGTTTTAAAATAAACAGTAAATTACAGAAACAAAATATATTAAGAGAAGTATTTTAATTAAAGGAACTTTGGTGTCCACATCCAGTATACTGAGATTCCTAGGAGACTGCTGATTTGATACACAGTGTACGTTTATGAGAGACAGAAGGATCAATAAATATATGCTTGTTTCCTACCATATAAACCTTTTGTTTCCTCTCCCCCACACTTGGAGACACTTGGAGAACTTCCCTCCAACCAATTAGCTGTCCTCCAAGTGATACCAAGATAAAAAGAGAAGCTTCTTCTTGCCTGTATCATGACTTGGCCATCCTCGGTTAATATTTTCAAGTTTTAATTTAAAAGTGCAAAAAGAAATACCGGCCACAAAGGATCTGGTTTCCATTTGAGAAACCTTCCAATTAATAGGAAAGCTTAATTAAAACATCAGTTTAAAGTCCATAGTCTCTGCAGAAGAGCTTGATTAGATTATTTTGTGTGTGTGTGTGTGTGTGTGTGTGTGTGTGTGTGTGTGTGTAAAAGTAACATTGCTGACTTCTAACAAAAGTCTTAAGCAATCATTGTTATTCAGGAAATGGTTGAAAAATTTAAAGTTAGGCAGAACTGTTTCAATTTTAGAAGCGGTAGACAGCTCAGCCTTGGTGGAAAAACACCAAATATTTTTTAAAATAAATTCACTTGTTTGAACCAATCTTT
This sequence comes from Serilophus lunatus, assembly GCA_013399895.1. Classification (NCBI taxonomy): domain Eukaryota; kingdom Metazoa; phylum Chordata; class Aves; order Passeriformes; family Eurylaimidae; genus Serilophus; species Serilophus lunatus. The sequence goes on along the minus strand of VXBA01002408.1, from coordinate 1,061,317 downwards.
GATATATATAAAAAATTCCTATATTTCCCCACAAATTCTAACCTTTGGCCACTCTTTAGTGAAGCTGCATTTTCAACAGTGTAATCTTGAAGAACAAAGTACAACAGCAACTGGCAAAGTTTTTGAACATACTACTGGAGGGAGGCTCAAGGAGCCAAAATCATTATTTTTGTATGGAGTGTTTCATACCAAATACAAACACTGGGGGGTCTCGACTGAACTCCTTTGCCCTCCTGCAGTTTATGCCTGTGATATTGGGCAATTACACAGCTTTGGCTGAAATAGTATGTTGGATAGGAATTTTCTCACTTATTGGAGGGGTTTGGATTGTACTTATCAACAAAAGTGTGACCATATAGTAATCCTAATGAATTTAAGGGACAAATCATCTTGCTTCTCTCCTAAGATCCATCCACCTTCTGTTTTTTCCTTCCTTTAAATTGGATACACTTTGCTCTATGCAGTTTGAAATTTAAAGGAAACCCATGTCCCAAATTAATGTAAAACTACACCACAAATAAGAGTTCTATGGCTGAATAAGTCTGCGGGAGTTGCAATTAATGAGACTTGGCAGTGGCTTTTGCCAGCATGCTTATGCTGCTGCTGAAACACACACACACAGAGGCACAACACAGAGCCTTACACATTGAAACAGAACTATAAAGGACAGGTTCTGTTAATCAAACTACTTTTCCTTTACCCTATACTTATTCCAAATACATTTGCATATTAGAAGGATTCCATATGATGAAAGAGCTTTGTCTAATCTTCTTTAAAACATCTTTTAGGAAAAGTTTGGGGTTAACCCTTTTTTCTTCTTTTATTTTGCCCTTTAGAGAAGAGCTCTTTATGTGAAATTTCTTGATTTCTCAACAGATTTCTGTCTCATTTCTACTCTACACTAAAGTCTTTGTTCTAATACACACATGTACCCTTAGATGTATCACACAACAGTAATATACACATAGCTATATAACTCTATATTAAACATTCTTTTCTTGCATTCCCACTAAGATAAGCACAGATTTTTAACCCACCCATTACCTATTTAAGCTCTCAAATGAAAAGACTGATTAAGAACTATTGAAATCCTCATGTTTAATGACTGGATGTTGCACTTAGTGCCATGGTTTCGTTGGCAAGATGGTGTTCAGTCGGACTCGATGACCTTGAAGTTCTTTTCCAACCTTACTGATTCTATGATTCAGTTGCTTCACTCCATCTCTTTACTAGGACATGCCCAGCAAAAAACGCCCTAGGAACTCCTCAGGTGGCTTCTGTTATAAAGCAAAATCAAATTCCACTCTTCAAGACCAATGTTACTGATTTCACTAGGAGCAGCACAGAACCTCAGCATTTTCATTGCCATCCCTGACTGGCCTCAGATATTACCAGAAAGTACTTCAAAGTCTGTGACAGATCCTCATTTAATATCATTTACTTAGTCTGTTGGGATGGCAAAGGATCTTGAATTGTAAGTAGTGGTGAGGAAGACATATAACACTTTGTGACACTTCACACAGAGAGTTTGTGCCCTCTGTTCCCTGATCTCCAGGAAGCTGCAGGACTATCCCCAGAAGG